>CM059042.1:44642107-44802634 GCA_030279155.1 Forsythia viridissima
AAGTATGTGATCATACAAGCACAGATATCTAGCAATAGTTTTATTTTTTCGATCGAAGTTGCAAGGATACATTGAAAGCAGATTTAACAACTTGCAAACAGAGCAACCTCAAATGCTCGATCTTTGCGTGATGATTTGCGAATAGAGATGTAGACAGAGTTGCGAGACAGCCTTGGTCATATTCAGAGAATGTTTGAACAAATAATGGTTGGACAAGGCAGTCATAAGAACATACAAGTAGATAATGAGAGCGGTGATGTTGACGGGACATCACTCAGCCACTGGGTGGTGTAGACCCTCGTCCAGGTGTAAGTTGATATTTTTTTGAATCGACAGTGCTATGTAGCCCGTACACTGGGTCGTCTAAAGCATGGAAAGAATATGGAAGTTGGTACATCTCTTCCTCCATACATTCCGATCTTGTGCAATATTGACAATAAAAAGGAAAAAGCAAATGTGGCATGGCTACGACATTCCAAGAAGGGGTACTTCTTAAATCATATTGATTTACAAACTATTATTATCTTGGTATAAATACATATTAACTGTTTGTTTTCTTGGTTGAATAGAGATTTTCCTAACTTGCTCAATAAGCTTACAAAAGAAAAACTACAAAATATTGGCAAGCAATATTACTCATTAGACGATGGGTCATTCAGCACCTAGATGTTTTTTCCCAGAGAAATACAGTTTTAGATCCGGGTTTTGCCTCACGTCTTGGTTCTATTTAGAGAAAATTACTGGATTACAATGGCTATCGAATTGGTGAAGTACCAACGAATTATGGTCCGTTCTCACAGGGTATCCATAGGGTGTGAACCTGCCAAAATGTGGGAAAAGGTGGACTGATTGTGACCACATTTTGCTTCTTCACTGCATTGATAATAGCACTAGGTCCTGTTCAATGTTGACTTGTGTTCAATGTTGACTTGTTGGCATGGAAGTTGACGGTGTTCGACAACACTAAAGTTGTTATAGCGATGCAGTAATGTACGCTCATGCCGCTCCATGTATCCATTTGATACTTGATATGAGTGGGAGGTACAACGTGTTGCTAGAATGAACTTAGTGGTTAAAGAATGTACCGTTGGAATATTGGAAGAAACCGACTGTTGAACTACTTCAATTGGCACTTATGAGATACAATAACTATTAACTCGTATCATATATCATGTTAATGATGTTCCATCTACTTATATTTTCAAAGTTTAATTCCAGCTCGAACAATGGTTTTACACTATTAATTACATTGAGTGCTTTCTCGCTAGAAAATCTTTAGACGCCGTCACCGAGGATCGAATAAAGTTGTTCTGGAGGAAGCTCCTAGTCGAATTTTTCCACAATTAATTTTTATTCTTTCCCAATGTCATGAGGTAATGTCCATCCTACCCAAAGTTTCATAACTCTTCAAATATTCCTTACACAAACTTCACATTTGCCAAATACAACCAAATGTTCAATTATTCTTAGGTAATACCTGACTTGATCAGCTATAAAAACTAGCATTAACCATTACAATGTTCGTATCCAAATATTGATATTTAGCCTTGTTTTTACAAAATGTCTAACCAAAGTAACAATACTCCTAAACACACAACTCAAGCCAATGATGACACTCTGGAAAGCTTTTGGGCAACACCTATTATTCTCGACGATAACACAGGTAGCCGTAAGACAGAGGTATCACTAATCCCTTTCCCATTTCTAGTCGATGATTCTGATGAAGATAACAACTCCCAGCCCCCAGCCCCGAATGAAAATAACGATGTCATTGTTATAAGTTCAGACGATGAATCTTCTGATAGTGAAGAATTTGATGTCGAAAAGAGTGATCGTACTTGTTATAATGTTCAACTTAGAATGTTGCATACCTTATTTTTCAATTCGGCTAGTAAGTTATGTTTTTATTTTTAATCCGTGTTCTCTATGTACTAGTGTTATCTATAAGTTATAAATTATAAATATCAATGTTCGTGTATAATATAGTCATTTCAGGTGTAATCGAAATTAGAACAACCAAATAATAGCGAAGTGCAGTGAAAATGAGTGTCAACATCGGCATGTATAAACAGTACTGGAATTTTAAAAACTAACTATGCAAAATATCGTCATTTTGAGGTACGGCACGGTGGCATAGGATTTGAACAAGTTCACATCGACTACACTTTCGAGGGCGGGCAAGAACTTTGTTTTGAGCATATAGACGTTGGGTAAGGGATGTCATATTTCACGGCGAACAACTAGAGGCAATTTCGATATTGTTACAATATCTAGGAGAAAAGTGCGCTAACTTTCATGTTCTACGGGGTATATAGCCTCTAGATATGCTTTGCCAAAAGGCAGTGGTATAAAATGGTGAACAAAATTTGTAACAATTTAATCCCTAGGAGCCAACTCTAATTGCATGCTTGCAAGGCATGTGATGTAATTCAAATTTTCGACAAGTGCAACTCTTGTTACAATGTGTGTGTCATTTCCAATACCCATATGGTGAAAACTATTGGTCACTTCATGCACTCGTAATCTAGTCCTTGAGTCGAAGGTCGTGCAAATCTCAACTTCCATTTCGGGGGCCTACTTGTGCACTTTAAACCCAAGTTTCAACACTCGAAAAACCAACATTGTAACACAAACCTTATATAGTAAATCCAGTGTATAATAGAAAAAAGACACGCAACAGGGAGTTTAGCGTTATATAGATCCCCACGAAGGATTGTTCGATTTTTGGAAGGATAATGATATGGGTTTTTGATTGTGAGTAAAAATTTTGAAGATTGGAAGGAGATTTGATGAATGGGAAGAGAAAACCGTATGTTCGCGCGAAGAAGGAATGAAGAATTTTGAAAACTTCTGAGGTTAAAACCCTGATTTCTGCTGATATGGTCGACTGGTTTACTCAGACGGTCGACCGTTTGAACTGTAAATTTTAAAAATAACTTTCTGTTCAAACAGATTCAGAGACAGATGAGGAGGAGGTCGTCCGTTTGAGCATAAGCGGACGACTGTTTCACTAAGCGGTCAACCGTTTGAATTTTTTAATTTTCGCAAAAGTCTCTATTCAAATGGATGATGAAGCAGATGATCTGAAGGTCATCCGTTTGACATAAAACGAACATTCGTTTGGTGTAAAGGTCGTCCGGTTGAGCAGATTTTAAAAAAAATGCACATTTTAACGGTTTGGTCCTTTGACAAAGATTTAAAACACGTTTATCACATGAAATACAATCAATTATAGCATTCATAAAGAGTTAGCCACAAACTTTACATTCATCAATTATGCCTAGATTTCATCAAATATAGGCAAATCTTTCAAGTGCTAACGGTTTTGTAAGTATATCGGCCAATTTTTTATCCGTATTTACAAACTCTAAAGTTATATCTCTCTTTTGTGCATGGTCTCGAAGGAAATGATGTCTAATGTCAATGTGTTTGGTTTGAGAATGCAAAATGGGATTTGTAGATAGATTTATGGCACTAGTGTTATCACGCATGATATGTACTTTTTCAAAAGATAGGTGATAATCTTTTAGAATTTGTTTCATCCATAGGATTTGAGCACAACAACTAGCAGCCGAGATATATTCGACTTCGGTGGTTGATAAAGCAACAAAATTTTGTTTCTTACTAAACCATGAAACTAAAGCAAAGCCTAGAAAGTGACAAGTTCCGCTAGTACTTTACGATCCATTGTGCAACCGGCCCAATCGACATCCAAATAGCTAAGTAAATCAAAATAAGTCTCTTTGGGATACCAAAGACCTAAGAATCTAGTTCTATTAAGATAACGAAAAATACGTTTTACGGCACTAAGATGGGAATTCTTAGGATTAGATTGATATCTAGCGCATAAACATACACTAAACATAATATCGGGCCTACTAGCGGTTAAATAAAGAAGAGATCCGATCATACCTCGATATTTTGTTATATCAACGGATGTTCCTTGCTCATCTTTATCTAATTTGATTGATGAGCTCATTGGAATATTCATTGGCTTCAATTCTTCCATTTCAAACTTTTTGAGCATATCCAAGATATACTTGGTTTGACTAATGAATATTCAATCATTAGTTTGTTTGATTTGAAATCCAAGTAAAAACTTGAGTTCACTCATCATACTCATCTCAAATTCCCAGCTCATACACTTAGAAAATTCTTCAAATAGGAAAATGTTAGTATCACCAAAAATGATATCATCAACATAAATTTGAACAACAATCATATCATCCTTTTTTATTTTTATAAAGAGTATAGTGTCCTCTTTACCCATTTAAAAACTATTTGATAAGAGAAATTTGCTTAATCTTTCGTAACAAGCTCTATGAGCTTGCTTTAATTCGTAAAGAGCTTTTCTAAGTTTACAAACTTTGTCCGGATATTTATGATTTTTGAAACCGGGTAGTTCCTCAACAAATACTTTTTCTTGAATGACTCCATTCAAGAATGTACTTTTGACATCTATTTGAAAAAGAGTGAAATGCTTATGACAAGCAAAAGTAAGAAGCATACGAATTGACTCTAATCTAGCAACCGGTGCAAATGTTTCTTCGAAATCAATACCTTCTTCTTGATTGTAACATTGAGCCACTAATCTAGCTTTGTTACGTACAATTATACTATTTTCATCTCGTTTGTCTCGAAAAACCCATTTTTTACCAATTACGGATTGTGAACTTGGTCTAGCAACTAAATCCCAAACATGATTTCTTTTAAATTGATTTAGTTCATCTTGTATAGCTAGAATCCAAAATTCATCAAACTCGGCTTCTTTAAAATTCTTTGGCTCAATTTGCAAAAGAAAAGCACAATTGTTAAGAAAATTTCTAGAAGAGTTTCTAGTACTTACTCCTTTGGATGGATCATCGATGATGAGATCTTTTGGATGAGAAGGAACAAATCTCCATTCTTTAGGTAAGGATGAGGTGTTAGGTTCTTCATGAGGTCCTTCTTCATTTTGTTGCATGATTGTTTCCTCCTCATGTTGATTTTCAACATTATTTGGATTATATTTGTCTTGATTTTGAACACTTAGTTGTTCAAATGAAATTTTTAAATCTTCATCATCAATGTTTTTCTCATGTTCAATAGAGTTAGTTTTATAAAATCAACATGCATAGATTTTTCAACTACTAAAGTTCTTTTAGTAAAAACTCTATAAGTTTTGCTAGTAGATGAATATCCAAGAAAAATTTCAATATCAGATTTTGGGTCAAATTTTCTCAAATTTTCTTTTGTGTTTAATATAAAGCATTTACAACCAAAACCTTTAAAATATCCGATACTGGGAATTCTATTCTTCCAAAGCCCATATAGTGTTTTGGTTTTCTTTCGACTAACCAAAACCTTATTCAAAATATATCATGAAGTATTAACGGCTTCGGCCCAAAAATATTTTGGTAAGTTATTTTCATTCAACATATTCCGACCCATTTCTTGCAATGTTCGATTCTTCCTTTCTACTACACCATTTTGTTGAGGAGTTTTAGGAGCCGAAAAATTATATTCATATCCATTTGATTTACAAAACTCATCAAAAGCAATATTTTCAAATTCTCCATCGTGATTATTCCTAATTGTGGTAATAGTATATCCCTTTTCATTTTGAACTCTTTTGAAAAAAATGTTTAAATGCATTTAAAGCTTCATCTTTTATATTCAAGAAAATTACCCAAGTAAATCTTGAAAAATCATCAACAATAACAAATGCATAATGTTTTCCACTTAAACTAGCAGTTCTAGAGGGTCCAAATAAATCCACGTGGAGAAGTTGTAAAGGTCTTGTAGTAGAAGAGTGTTGTTTAAGTTTAAAAGAACTCTTTACTTGTTTTCCAACTTGACAAGCATTACAAATTCTATCTTTCTCAAATTTTATATTTGGCAAACCTTTTACAAAGCTATTTTTGAAGATTTTAGAAAGTAAGTTCATGCTAACATGACTTAATATTCTATGCCATAACCAAGAACCATCTTTTATACTTGATAGACATTTTATTTCTCTTTCAAGTTCAAATTCAATATTTATGATGTAAACATCCTTACTTCAACTCCCCATGAACAATACATCTTTAGATATAGCATCCTCAATAAGGCATTTGGAAGAATCGAATTTAATGAGATAACATTTATCACATAATTGATTTACACTAAGCAAGTTATGTTTAAGATTATCAACTAATAAAACATTTTCAATAGAAGGAGAAGAATGGTTACCAATATTTTCAATGCCTATGATTTTTTCTTTAGCATTGTCTCCAAAAGTTACATGACCTCCATCCTTTCTTTTGAGGCTATATAGCAATGATCGATCACTGGTCATGTGTTTTGAGCAACCACTATCCAAGAACCAATTGCTCTTCACTTTTCATGGTACCTACAAAAATTATTTCAATTTTTTATTTTTGGTACCCACATAAATTTGGGTTCTTGATAGTTAGTGTTTGTAGATTCTTTTATCCACTTATGTTTCATTTCAAAGTATAATCTCTTTTTAGTTGTACAATTAAAAGCAACATGACCAACTTTCTTGCAAAAACTACATGTTATGTTTTGTTGAGTAAAATTGGATGATTTGACAAATATAGTTTCAAGAGATTTTTGTTTTAAGAAGGGTTTGTATCCAATTCCTCTTTTATTGAACACACATTTGTTCACCAAGAATTAATTCAAAAAATTTCTTTCCTTGAGTAAACTTGTGAATAATGCTTGTTAAATCAACCACTTTTTCTTTCAAGGAAAGATTTTCTTTAATCAAAGATCTATGATCATCCATTTCCTTTTCAAAATCTTTTTGTGCTATAAAAAGTTTCTTAGTCACCTTTTTGAATAAGGAATGTTTATTGTTAAGAATAGAGTATTTTGAACAAGTTTCCCAAATTCCTTAAGAATTTCATCATAAGAAGTAGATAAATCATTATATGAGTCATTGTTGTTTGTACTTACCTCATCGTCAATAGCCATGAAGCACATGTTGGCGATTTCTTCTTGAACTTCATCTTCTTCAAGATCATCTTCATCACTATCATCCCATGTAGCTTGAAGTGCTTTCTTTTGGTGAACTTCTTCTTGTTTGGACATTCAATAGCCATGAAGCACATGTTTGAGGATCCTTCATCGTTTGTCAATTTTAAGGCATTTTGTGCTTCGGAGGCTCCTTCATCTCTTCCTTGCTTTTTCTTGTTTTCTCCTGTGTTTCGGCATTGTTGAGCTCATAAGTCATCAACGTTCCATATAGCTCCTCCAATGGATAAGTGTGGACATCTTTTGTATTCTCTACCAACATCTTCAAGGAGTTTCAATCTTCCGAAAGAGACCTAAGCATTTACTCACAAGTTTACCGTTAGTAAACTTTCGATCAAAGCCCTTAAGGCCATTTATAATATCGGTAAAGCGAGTAATCATATCTACTATGGGTTTATCTTGCTTCATAAAGAAATTTACTAAATCTCTTGTTAAGAGATTTATCTTAGTTTCTTTAACTTTATTATACCTAAGTTAGTTATCTCTAATGCAAGCTAAATATCATATGCGGAATCACATGTCTAATTCGATTAAATTCATTTTTATCTAAAGCACAATAAAGCAAATTTTTGGCTCTAGCATTTAAAGATAATTTTCTTTTATCTTCTTCATCATATTCTTCTCTAGGCTTAAGAATAGTTTGGTCCGATTTATCATCAACCTTAATAATTTTTGTTGATACATAAAGACAAAACTCAATGACTTCTTAAATGTTATAATATATTGATTGTATATAAATCATCATTCTAGTTTTTCAATAGTTATAGTGGGTGCTACTAAAAAAGTGAGGATGATTTGTAGAGTGTCCATCAAGACTTTGAATATTTTGGTTAGTCATTACTCAAGATTGTATAATCTTTTTAAAAAAATGAGCACATTGCTCTGATACCAATTGATAGCCCAAGAATAACTAACCAAGAAGGGGGTGAATTGGTTTTCTCAAACTTTTTCGTAGAATAATCTCAAAATAAGAAATTTAAGAGATATAAATTAAACAACTAAAAATACGAGCACAATGTAAGTAAATAAAAGGGTAGAGAGAGTGTAAGCGATATTTTTATGGAGGTTTGATCCAACCAATGATCTACGTCCCCCGTTACCAAGCTCTCCAACACGAGAACAGCCTTTCCATTGTCTTGATTGACTTATCGTGCAATCGAAACTCTTACAATGTATCCGACGGCTTATAAACAAGGAGCACCGATCTTTATATAATATTGAGCTTTTAAAATGACCTCAATATGATCCAAAGATATAAAGAAATAGATTTGAGATTGTATTTCTCTCTTGATGAATGATAGATACAAGTTTGGTATTAAGAGAGACTAACACTTTAATGGATAGCAATAAATGAAAAGCTCAAGTGTTAGAAATAAATTTTGTTGATAATGATGAATCAAAAGTTTAATTTGATCAAACAAAATTTTTCAATGAATGATTTTGAAGATATAAATCCAATGAAGTTTGAATGAATTTTCTTCAATGTGATTCTCTCTATTAATGCTCTTGTAAAATTTTTTGAATGATAATAAATGAAGAGGTTATAGAGATAAATTTTCACAACTTTCTACCAAAACGAATGATCAGATGGTCAATTGGTTCTTAACAGATGATCAAAAAAATAGCCATTAGAATGGTAAAAATCATAGCAGTAATTTTTTGGAAAATGACGTTCAAACGGTCGACCGGTTCACAAATAGATGACCGGTTCAATTTTTCTATGAAAATTTAATTTTGGGCTTTGATAAAAATATTTTATGCAAGCGATATCAACATGACTTTTGTGCATAAAATTATTTTTGAACTTTCATCCATTTAATGCTAAAAATCAAAGAATTATTACTTTTACAATTTTATCTAGAAATCTATTCTTCGATCTTGAACTTCGAATCTTGAATTTCTTGAACTCTTGTATTGATTGACTTTGATCTTGACATGCTTGAGAGTTCGATTTGTAGCACTTTGAATATTACTTGAAAATAGATCGTTAGTAAACAATATTTGTTTGTTTTTTATAATCAAAATATTAAGGTTTAAAGTTAACCATAGGTCAATAGTATATACGATTTAAAACCTCGTATACAAGCACTGAATGCAACAAATAAGTACAAGAACCTATTATGCCCTTTTTTTATATATGTTATAGTTCCAAAGTTTCTTATCGTAAGCATATGGCAGTTTCTCGTAACTTTCCTCTTCCGTGCTCATTACAAGAAGAAGTCCATTTTCTTTTGCCAGTTTCGTTCGACATCCCGATTATTCTCGCTGGCAGTACTGTTGATTGACAAACCGAAGCAGGATGTGATGCTCAATTATAGTACTTGTTGCATGTCTGTGACCATTGTTTTGAATAGTCCATGGCACATGTATGGTTCTTCTCAAATTTTCGAACTCAGAATATGTCAGATAACTGCACTTTCAAAGCATACACTTGCCACTTACAATTGACATCAACACAAACAATATTAAGTGTGCATTGATCCTAATTTCTGCACCTTTAATTGAAATCTATTTGATAAGGCAAGTTGTAAAGCTTCACACTCAACTCAGTCATACTAAAAAAAAATGATTAATGGAATGATGTACCAAATATTCTGGCTCCATATTATTTGCAATATTGTGCTCCAGATCTATACCTGAAGCCAATTTTCATAATGTTTTCTGCTCAATATTGTCATCTTCAACATTGTCCCTACCACTCAACCTGCTTTCTAAATTGCATGTCGTGGCTGTTGCAACATCAAACTGGTGTGATGTATACACCTTCTCTTTCGATACACAAATTATACATAGTGCATTATCCTTGTGAATTGAGTATACCATTTCTAGTCCTCATCGTCAAGTAGGTCGGCAAGATACATTGATTGAACTTAGAATTGCAACTTAATTGCCAATAACAAATCATTCACATTTAACTTATTCTTCACTTTCCTAACAATTTCTATATAAGTTATGTTGTTGTTGACTTCAATTGAAGTTGTTCAGTTACCGCTCTATTGCCAATCATTGCCTACATTCACAAAATCTCCATTGTGCATCACATCAAATCTCATTGTTTCAACCACAACTGAGATTAAATACAATGTAATTATTAACACAATATAAAGTAGCCTATTACAAAAGTTGACAATGACAATAAAATGTATGTCAACCCAAAAGTTGTTGATGTCGACTAAAATATTGTCAACATTGAGAATGTCGACATATTTATCAATGCCAACACATTTACCGATGTCGACAAATATTTGGTGTCCAACAATGCTAACACATTTACCAATGTCGACACATTTATCAATGCCAACAATATTTTTGATGTCCACAAAAATTGGTCTCGAATAAAAGCTTTATTTTTTCAATTTACACTTCAAATTGTCATTCAGTAATCAAAAGTTGAAATTAAAGAAGTGCCTAGGCTAAGTGATATAAATTTGTGTGTTAAAAGTTCCACAACTTACCTGAAAAAATCTTTTCACCCAAATTGCAATGACCGTGTTTCCTTTTCTACAAGAAGAGTCAAAATTAAAATGGAGATGATTCTCACTTTCTATTCATCAAGTGTAATACTGTATTTTGATAGTGGTTAATAGTGTATTTTCATTCATCGTGTAGTTAATTAGATTATCTATCAATGTATCTTGCGTCGAAAGTCACCATATCTATACCATACAAAAATATGTAGTGATTCACTCAATCATAATGAGTCACCCAACACATTTTGTACAAAAGGATATTTTTGACATTTTAACCTCAAATATGGTCATTCTTCCAATTATTATAAAAAATTTGGCTATTTCAAATCAACCAAACATATTTAAGTACACATCAAAATTCTCCATAAATATATGGACTATGGTTAGAATTCAATGCGAGACAATTCAGTTACTAGCACAACAAAAGAAAACCATAGCCTCCTACCTAATAGTCGACACTGCCCATTTCATATCACTTAATGTGGAAAAGGCTCGGAAAAGACAATCAACTCTATTTTTTTAACCACTTAATGCAGGAGCATTTACCCTCAAATATGGTCATTCTTCCAATTACTATAAATTTTTTGGCTATTTCAAATCAACCAAACAGATTTAAGTACAAATCAAAATTCTCCATAAATATATGGACTATAGTTAAAATCCAATGCGAGACAATTCAATTACTAGCACAACAAAAGAAAACCATAACCAACGCCGCCCATTTCCTATCACTTATTGTGGGGAAAGGCATGGAAAAGGCAATCAACTCTATTGGTTGACCCCTTAATACGGGAGTAAGTGACAAGAGGCAAGCATCTTTTTATTTTTATTTTTGTCTAATTTTTTTGAAATAGTTAAATAAACTAGTTAAATAAAATTAATAATTAACAGTCTTATTACAATAATTAAAATAATGGTCTTAATAATAATAATTTTAGAATAATGAAAATAATATTAAAAATAGTCTACACATCTTATTAAGCTTGGGCATGCCTAAGAAAGTAAGGCTTGAAACTAAACATGAAGCCTTGCATGTCTCGTGCCTTTTAGAACTTATAGAAAATCACATCCTTGGTCAATATCTCCATGTACATATCCAAGTGTTATATTATCATCAGTATAGTTGTTGACCTTGGAATTTGCACTATCCACGTGTCAACAGATCTCCAATCAATCTTCTACAAGCCTGTATATTACCTGCACACTAGGATGATCGTTAGGCACCAAGATCACAAAGAAAAAAAAGTCCAGCGATCGTTGGTACTCCGACGATCAAGTCAACTACTGGTATATATGTAATAATATACATGGGAAAGTATTTGGATGTGGGAGAGACAATCAAAGAGAAATTTGAGCAGAATTTAAGAGTGAGAATAATGCGTACCTTAAAACAACCGGAGATGTTGTATTTATAGGTTCAGAGTTCTAATTTATTTAGGCAAACAATCAATTAGATATCTGATCGGGCCCTCATTCCTTATAGGATAAGGGTAATTGGGTGGCAACACAATCTCCTATATTTCAGCCCTTATTTGAGTTGATCTCCATAATCACGTTGCCTAATCTTTAGGAGATTGAGATTTAGTTTCTTTGTGAGAATCCGTATGACAATCAAACGTAATCTTTCTTTAAATATATCGTTGGTCATTCTGAAATATCACAATGTTTGTGAGCTATGATGAATTCAAAGGCCGGTGAAGTGCCCTAGGTCGGCTATGAATGTCAAGGCCCTTCATGGGCTTCGCTGTACTTAATTCAGGAGTGCTAAGATGTTGCTGGGTCTTCGAGGCCTTCTATGAATTCACGAGACCTTCGCGGGGCCTGACTTGGGCCTTTACTGGGCCTAGGAAACACTTGTTGGCATGGAGGTCTTACCAAAATCTAGTGATAACAATAGTCCTCCAAGTCCAAGCCTATTATTTATGATAGGCGGGGGACTTTGAAGAAGTTCTTTTCTTTTTTCTTTATTTTTTTGACGACAAAGGCATCTCCAGAAGTTCAATTTCTACGGTGGGCCTTTGCCTTGATTGAAATTGTGTGATGGAGTTCCTCACACATGTATTCTTCAAAGCAGTACAGTCTTCCAATCTCGAAGCTTGTTTATTCATAGCGGGTGAGGACTTTGATTGGTTTGGTCCCAGGTGACGTGTCCTTGTTTGGTCGAGGTAGATGTGATTTCAACCAGCATTGTCAGTGAGGGCAGGCAATGATGAATCGAAGGTCGTGGGTTCTGAGGACATTGATAAGTTAGGCTCAGAGAACAAGATCCTCCGTTCTAAGCTCGGACATGAGGAGGAGGCTAGAGGACAGGCCGAGTACAAGGTGATGAAAGCCGAAGCGATCCAAAGGATATGTATCAATGCCCGAAAGCGAGCTGAGCTGAAACTCAAGGTATGCGAAGATATGGCTTATGCCAAGTACAAGGAGTTGGTCGAGGCCTTGGTGGAGCTCTTGAAGGCCAAAGAATCATTGGCTAAGTTATGGCCTCTAGTTGTGCTGACCCTAAAGAGGCGGTGACGCCGTAGAAACTTTCGCTTTGTGTTGTTTCATCATTTACAGCAAATAGGCCTTTACTAGTGTTTGTGCGCGATAAATGCCTTTACCTAGCGAGTTAAGGAGTTGGCCGCGAACCACACTCCCTTGTTGCCTTGCTTTCTTTGATTGCATGTATACGTGTTAGGTTTTTACCTAGCGAGTTAAGGAGTTGGCCACGAACCACACTCCATCATTGTCGTGCTTTCTTTGCTTGCATGTATACGCGTTAAGTTTTTACCTAGAGAGTTAAGGAGTTGGCCGCGAACCACACTCTCTTGCTGTTGTGCTTTCTTTGCTTGCATGTATACGCGTTAGGTTTTTACCCACCGCGAACCACACTCCTTCGCTATGCTGTGCTTTCTTTTCTTGCATGTATACGCGTTAAGTTTTTACCGAGCTAGTTAAGGAATTGGTCGCAAACCACACTCTCTCACTACCTTGCTTTCTTTGTTTGCATGTATATGCGTTAAGTTTTTATCCAGGGAGTCAAGGAGTTGGCCGCAAACCACATTCCCTTGCTGCTTTTCTTTCTTTACTTGCATGTATACGCGTTAAGTTTTACCCAGGGAGTCAAAGAGTTGGCCGTGAACCACACTCCTTCGCTGCTTTACTTTATTTGCTGGCACAATCGAGATGGGATAGTCTTAACTTGAAAACAATTGAACTTTATTGGAATAATGATGTAGCTGGACAAAGTCGAAGGAAAAATTGACATGCAACTTAGTGCTAACAAAAAAGGAAACCTATTGGTAGTACGGATGAAGATGAGTGATGCTCCAGGGATGCTTTGTCTCATTTCTCTATGAGTCTTCTAATATGTAGGTTCGAGGTCGGACCTCTTCAATGACCTTGTATGGTCCTTCCCAAGTGGGTCCAAGGGTTCCGGCTCCCACTTCTCTATTAGCCAAGAAGACTTTTTTGAGGATGAAATCGTTGATTAGGAATGCCCTGTTCCTGACTCTCGAGTTGTAGTACCTAGCCATCCTCATTTGATAAACTGCTAGGCGAAGCTGCAGGTTGGCATGTCTTTCTTCCTACAAGTCCAGGTTTGCTTTACATAGATCTACATTGAACACCTCGTCAAAATGTAAGCGCCTTGGGAAAAGCATCCATACTTCAATGGGGATCATTGCCTCCGCCCCATATGCCATAGTGGAAGGGGTCTCACCAATTGTTGTTTGGGAGGTAGTCGATATGACCATAAGGTCTCGAAGAGTTCTTCAGCCCACCCCCCTTTGGCAGACTCCAACTTTTTCTTCAGAGTGTGCTTGATAATCTTGATGGCCTCTACTTAGCGGTTGGACTGGAGATAGTAGGGGGTGGAGAAGTCTTTCCTAATGTCGAGCTCTTCGTAGTTCGAGTTAAACTTTTTCCTGGCGAACTGCGTACTATTGCTGCAAGGGAGTGAGTTATCCAAAAATGGCAAATTATGCCACACGAACTTCCATGTATTCTCCTCCATGATCTTAGCCAGGGGCTTAGCTTTGCACCATTTAGTAAAGTAGTCTACGGTTACAACTACGAACTTGATGCCACCTCTTCCGGTTGGGAGAAGACCTATGAAGTCGATCCCCTATTTGGCAAAAGGCCATAGGCTGGTAACCGGGGTGAGGTTATAAGCCAAGAGCTTCGACACAACGGCAAATCTCTGGCACTTGTACATTTCTTCATATATGCGTGAGTCTTTCTTCATAGTCGGCCAGTAATATCTCTGTTTCAAGGATTTATGCGCTAGAGCCATCCCACCTGCGTGATTACCGCAGACTCCTTCATGTATTTCCTGCATGACATAGTCGACCTCATCCTTAATAATGCAACGTAGGATGAGTGGATGGCTAAACCCTGTTTTGTACAAGTTCCTGTCCTGTAGGACAAACTTCGTGGCCCTTATGCAGAGTTTTTAAGCTTCGTCATGGTAGGATCTGATCGGTCAGGTATGAGACATTTTCCTTCATCCATTTGGGGGACTAGCTGATTATCATGGTACTGTGGCAAAGCTTCGTCAATAGTCCACCGACTAAGCTTCTCAACCAGAATGGCTTTATCAAGTCAGAATCTTTGCTACTCGCCAACTTGGAGAGAGCGTCCGTGTAGCAGTTTTCCACCCTGGGATTTGGAGTAATTCGAATTCCTCAAAGTGGGATAGGAAATCCTTGGCCTTCTTCAAGTAGGCCACCATAGACAGTTCGTGTGCCGTGAAAGTCCCATTAAATTAACTGACCACTAGCTGCGAATCACTGTAGATCTGGATTTTTCTTGCCTTCATTTCTTGTGCTAACCTCAAGCCTACTAGGAGCGTCTCGTACTCAGCAGCGTTATTTAAGGCTTTGAACTCCAGAAGAATTGTACAGTTGAGGTTATGGCCATCATGGGCTAATCAACATGATCCCAGCACCAGCTCCATCTACATACAATTTCCATGTTGGTACCTCCTGAAGCTATCTCGAGCAATCCCTCTGGCATGGGGGCGAACTTAGCCATAAAATCCACCAGAGCTTGACCTTTTATGGAGAGCCTTGGTCTGTAGGAAACGTCAAACTGATTGAGCTCAACAAACAACTTCATTAGCCTTCCGGAGGTGTCCAACTTTTGGAGAATCTGTCTCAAGGAGAGGTTCATCACGACATCGATGCTGTGTGCCTGGAAATATGGCCAGAGCTTTCTTGATGTAATTATTAAGTATAAGGCGAGCTTATCTATATCTGGGTACATCGTCTCTGCATTTTGCAATGCCTTGCTCACATAGTAGACAGAGAATTGCGTCGGGCCCTCTTCGCAGATTAATACTGAACTCACCACATTTTCAGACACGTAGATAAGCAACGTTTCTCCGATCTTCGGCTTGGATTTACCCAAAAGAAGGGATGGCATTGATTCAATATGAATGAATTTAAGGCTGTCAACCTCTCCGTAAGGCGTTGGACTTTCTTAGGGGAGGATGGCGATCGCATGTCGATGAGTACTTTGATTTTCTCAGGGTTGGCCTTTAACTCACGTTGGTTTACCATGTAGCCCAAGAATTTTCCAGATGCGACCCCAAAGGTGCATTTCAGAGGGTTGAGCTTCATTTGGTATTTGTAGAGAATTCTGAACATCTCACCCAAGTGTCCGATGTGGTCTTTGGCATCCACGCTCTTCACGAGCATGTCATCAACGTAGACCTCCATGGTGTTTTCAATTTGTTCTGCAAACATGCGATTCACTAACCGTTGGTAAGTAGCCTCGGCATTCTTTAGTAACAGTACAGTCCCTGGTCTGTAATGAACGAGGTGTGTTCCTCGTCTCTCGTAAACTTGGAGATCTAGTTGTAACTAGAGTAAGCATCCATAAAGTTAAGTAGTTTGTCGGCAGTCGCATCAACCAGCTGTCTTTGGGACATGCCTGGTTTAGGTCTAAGAAGTCTACGTACACCCTCCACTTGCGGTTATTTTTCTTTACCAACACAGGGTTGTGACCGCTTCTCGGATGAACCAGTTGGCCAGCAGTTTGTCAACTTTTTCAATATCTTAGGGTACTTTAGATCTACCTTCAGGATGTGGCAAGCTACAGACGGGCTTATCCCCACCATGTCACTGTGCTTCCAAGCAAAGACGTCAACGTTCTCTCATAAGAACAGTTTCAGCTTTTCCTTCACTCCTTCTTCTAGTTTATTACCCCAGCTGCAACATCTGGAAAAGGTCTGAGGGGTTCACTAGGAATGTCTACAACTCCTCCGTTGGTAAGGCTAGTGAATCCAGACATATGATCCAAGGGTTGAGGACCATGTCCTCTTCAACTTTTTCGAGGTCAATATCCATCGTCTCTGTTTGTATAGTCATGACTGCAGGAAGAGCATTTTCGCACTTCGCTACCTTTCGAAGCCCATTCATGTAGCACGTGCTTGCCTCTGTTTGATTGCTTCAAACTTTGGTGACTTTGCCTGGTATTGAGAATTTCATCACCAAGTGATAGATGTAGGTGACTGCCTGTAAATCTTTAAGCGCGAGCCTACCGAGGACTCCATGATAGGTGGAACGGGTATCTACCACCAAGAATTTCATGAACTTCTTCAAGTGGCACAGGGGCTCTCCAAAATCCACAACAAGAGTGATCCTTCCTCGTGGGACGATACTGTCTTCTGTGAAGCCGAACATGGCTTTGATATGGCTGTCAACTCGTGGTCTATCTCTATTTGGTTGAAGGCGCTGCCAAATAGGGTAATCATGGTACTGCCATCATCAACCAACATTCGTCCTAGCCAGTTCTTGCCGGTAATGGCATGGATTACCAAGGCGTCGCTATGTAGATAGTGGACCTCTTTATCCTCTTTCGTAAACGTGATAGGTAGGACCATGGGTCGGTGTCCGTGAACCTGCCAGCTTTCTATCGGTTCATCCAATTATAGTGTTGATCTCACAGACTGGAGGGACTGTGGGAGCTCTTGCGGGTCTGTCCAGTCTAGGTGGACGAAATGTTCCTATCGTTGCAACGAGGGCCATCGTCTTGGTGCCGAGGCAGTGGTTTCGCCCTTGGTTGGACGGTCTTCAATGTTCTCGAGTCGATCGGTTCCCCTCTCATTGTCGCTGATTCTCTCGATCAATCAGTTCTCGCAAGTCAGGACAGTCTTCTGTGGCGGCCCAGTTAGGGGGTCGGGATCATCTCCATTTGATTGAACTTCCAATAGTGATTGGTATGAGGCTCGAGAGATCGCCATCTTCGATAGCGATTGGCGCGAGGCTCAGGAAAACGTCGTCCTTCACGGCGATAGCGATATCTCTTTTTGCCTTCTCTCTATTCTCTATTCTCTATTGTCTTTTCAGAACAAATCTCTTGCTGGATCAGATCCACCAACTGAGTATAGGTCTTGGGCTCTCTATTTTGGACTTTCTCTCCAAAAAGGGGTTCGAATGTGGAGCCTGATTACTAGCGCATCTAGTACCTTGTCATCAGTGACGTTCTCAAATTTGTTGATAACATTTCTGAACCTTTTGAAGTACCCTTTCACTGATTATCCTTCCATCTATCGAATGTCATAGAGCTGGGCAATATCTACTATCATCGTCTGATTGCCAATGAAGGCAATATGAATTCTTGCTTAAGTTGTGGTCAGCTCTTGATGATTTTCGATTTCAGCTTGTTGTACTACATCTTCGCATCAGAGACTAGGGTGGTGTGGAAATTCCTACATTTCACTGCTGGGATATAACCTTTGAGCCTCGTCTTATACACATTGATGTGATCGGATCACCTCTCCCGTTGTATTTCACCATAGGCGACATTTTGAATCCTCCTCATCATCGTCATCGTCATCGTCGTCGATGTCACACTCTAGTTCGGGCCTTTCATTCTCGAGCCTCACATCCTTTGGGTCCTTCCTTGCTTCTGGGGAGAGCCTCACTATGCTCGTTGCGCCTGCGTACTGGAAGAGGAGGTCAAATACACTAACAGATGCGGTCGACTTGTTTCTCCGTAGTAGAAGAGGTTTTCTATTCTGGTTTTCGTGTGAGGGCTTTGGATTTAGGTTCTGAGGGTTCTAACCATATGATACTGGTGCTTCATCTCGAGATCGACGGCTTTCCATCGAATCGGACCTCGAAGGAGTTTGCCAATCAGGGTTACGCTTGTGTCCAGATTGAAGAGATTGATTTTCCAATCACCTTCATCAGGGTATTGTCTCTTTTTAGGTCCAGGATGTCTTATTCGGTCGTCTGCCTCTGTCGATGTCTTTTTCTCCTGCAGCGGTTGTGTTATGGAAATCCTGAACTCTCATGTTGTTGGTCTATGTAATGAGACTCAACTTCTTCTTCATTTGTCTATCGCCATGCTTTTTCTAGTAGAAAACATGTTTTAATGTATTTTTATTTTCCAAAGACGGCGCCAATATGTTGACCTTGGAATCTACACTATCCACATGTCAACAGATCTCCAGTCAATCCTCTGCCAGTCTGTATGTTACCTGCACACTAGGACAATCGTTAGGCAATATAGTCACCAGAGAAAAAAGGTCTGCGATCGTTGGTACTCTGACAATCAAGTCAACTGCCAGTAAATAAAGAGTATTTGGGTGTGGAAGAGACAAGCAGATAGAAAATTTGAGCAGAGTTGAGTTTAAGAGTGAGAATAATGCGTATCTTAGAACAACCGGAGATGTTGTATTTATTAGCTTCAGAGTTCTAATTCATTTAAGTAAACAATCAATTAGATATCTAATCGGATCCTCCTTCCTTATAAGATAAGGGTAATTGGGTGACAACGCAATCTCTTAGATTTCAGCCCTTGTTTGAGTTGATCCCCATTATCACGTTGCCCAATCTTTAGGAGATTAAGATTTGGTTTCCTTGTGACATAATGTTTGCGAGCTATGATGGATTCGAAGGCGCCCTAGGTCGGCTATGAATGTTGAGGCCCTTCTACGAAGACACGAGGCCCTTGTTGGGCTCAGAGGCCTTCACGGGGACTAACTTGGGCCTTTACTGGGCCTAGGAGGCCTTTGCTGACGTTGAGACTTTACCAAAATCTGGTGGTAACAATAGTCTCGAACAATTAAAATAAAGTTGTATCTATTTGCCATGTCTACATTAGATATGTCAAAATAAGTGGGGATTGGGGTCGTGCAAAAAACTACCAGTCTGATTCAGTCCAGAACCTTTTTAAGAAAGGGCTCGGTCTAGTTTATATTAAGTGAAAACACGAGTTTTCTTTTTCCTTAAATAAAATTTGAAAATCGAAAAACCTTGATATATTCTCTAGGTAGAAGTTTTAGCCTCAACTTTTTAAAGTATTTTCAAGGGAACTTCTGCCTTGTTATTAAAAGGTAGAGTCAAAGCTCTCAACCAATGATTTTCCACTTCTCTCTTCCTCAGACGAACTTCCGCTTCTCTCATCTTCTTATTCTAGATGAGAAATTTGAGCATCAACTACATCGCGTGTTATCATCCAACTAGGGAATAGATTTGGGACCAATTGGTTCTCTTCCTCAATCGGCCGAATTGTAGCATACTCGAATAAAATTAAAAGAAAGTGCACATACTCATGAAAAACTTAATGTACGTTTGTTCTTGGGGCTGCTTGGGATGTTACCGAGTTTCTTCGCAAATTGGGATACTAGCTTTTTTCAGCCTTCGTTTTCTTAGCCATCCGAACTTTCGTACTCTAACCACACCAGGACTTCAAAAGATTTTACCCCATGTGTATTCATAAAAAATCTCCAAATTTGTCAACAATTAACAATGTCGACAACCGATACCCAATTATGTTTGTCTTTCACTCCCTCTATTATCAATGCAAACCCCAACTTATAGATCTATCTGAGCGTGAAACATTGGCTTTCTGGAATGCACTGTGCTTATATTTTTGAGATATTTCAAGCTGTTTCTTTACAAAATCAAAGCTTCCTTGAGAATTTCATACCGAAAGTCCATTTGCACCAGCAATATCAACAATTTCTATGTCAGCTTTAAGCAATACAAAAATTAACTGTAGAGACTTCTAGACGGTTTTTACACAACCTGATTTGAACTGTCGAGAATTATCAAAACCAACTATCGAGATTGACAAATAAACTGTCGAAATTGGTAGCATACACATAACATAGGCAACAACATAATCAAAATCTCTTTTCCCAATCTCAATTATTTTTGGGTAAATAGCACCGGGGGTCCCAAATCTTTGAACATTGTGACGATGAAGTCCCAAACCTTTAATTTCTAGTACCCAGGTCCCTAACCTATGAAACGTTAGCCCCCGATGTCCTTTTTTAACAGAAACTATCAGTTTGACCGTTAAATGATCAAAATTTTGTTAAATAGACTATTTTACCCTTAAATTGAATGATTAACTGCGGGTAAATAGCACCATGGGTCCCTAATCTTTGAATGTTGTAGTAATGGAGTCCTTAACCTTTGTTCATTAGCAGTCGGAGTTCCTAACCTTTCAAACGTTCGTAACATGGGTCCTTTGTTGATGGTAAACATCAAAAACTCTATTAACTTATCACGCGCACCACTTCTGAAGGGCAAAACCGTCTAAACACTACTCAAATACAACTAAACCAAATGACAACACCAAAATTAGGGAAAATTCTTTACGTTTACCTCTTGTGCACCCACAAAATACACTCACCATCTTCATCTTTCCCCATTTCCATGGAGCCCAAATATAAACCCAAGAAGAAGATTTATTACATGTAGAAGGAAACGAGTAAGAATGGTTCTACGTTTGATTAAATTTTTTCCTGACATTCCTATTTTTCACTTTTCAAACTGGTTTTTTGTTTGATTATTTTAGGAGGTATGGCGCTGTGATTATTTTTTTTGTTACGATCCACAAATATGTTAGAGATCGAAGCAAATCATTCCCAGTTTGTTGAGAAATGTAAGTCAATTGGAGCAAGACATCAAAAATTTTGTGGATCGAATAAAATATTTGGAGATACAAATACAGAATTTGGAGATGCAAAAACAGAATTGGGAGATGCGGAAACAGAATTTGGAGATTCAAATGAAGAATTTGGAGCTGAAAATGAGGGATTTCAACTCAAAAGAAGGAATTTGGAGTCGATGGATTTGGGGATTTGAATGTGGGATTGTTGTAATGTTGTTTTTTAAGTGATTAGTTTGTAAAGGATCCTGCTTTGTACTAGCTACTTTGTTGAATTTAATATATATGAATTTTATGTTTTCAAGAAGTCTTGAGCTTAGTAGTGCAACTTGAAGCAAACTAAATTAATTGCAATGTAAATGGAATTATGCTACCAACAAAAGCCATGACACAGGTATTCAATTCAACCTCCAAAATCAACATTCCATTGCCATCAATAAAGTCGGGTAATTACAAAAAATTGCTATGATAAGTTGGATGACAAAATACATCTTCCAACTACTTCAACTGGCAACTGATGATATGTGGACGAAAAAAAGAACAGCAGGTCATCATGTTCATTGTTGGCTGCTCATTGGGGCTGTTGCATCATCAGTTCTATTCCTTTTCGACCTATCTTTCGAGCTGGCCTTCGGCTTTGTATTGCACGATCTTCTGTTATGACCTATCTGACCGCATTGTTTACAAGTCATCTTCATGCCATATCATCTTCTATTGGATATCGAGGGACGCTGTGGATCATCGGGCTCTCTTCGTCTCACTTTCTTCGGTCTACCAGCTGTTTTAGTAACATACGAAGGCTCCAACGGAAGTTGGCCACGACTCTTCCACATATCTGGACTATTCATTGGAGTTATCACTAGAATGTAAGCGTTTACGAAGTGCTCCTTCTTATAAAATGCGTCAATGTACTCGATTATCTCATCTCATTTTTTACAAATACTTGCCATCGCAAAGAAGGCCTGAGAGCTGCCATTTCCTATATGCACACGTCCGAGCATTTAAGTCCACGGCCAAAGTTGTTCCAGACACATGAAGTACTTGGTACTTGCCTTCACCTGCCCACGTTGCTCGACAATAACGAGACGCAAGCACATTCATTTGAATTATTTTATCGACCGCGGTCCCATTTCCTGATCCCAGCTCTGCACAGCAGTTTTTCTTGTAGCAAATCTTTTCATAAGGTAAACCCTGATCCATTCGAGCATTGATATAATCGACTTGTCCCTAGTTGCAATTATTACCCCCATCAAAGGACTCACAGATGTTGTTTACCAACAAATCACATCATACTCTTTAAATTGTGATTTGCTCCACTGATTTAATGGTTTGTCCGCTAACCATTTGTAAGTTGTCATTGAATGCCTTCATTTTCTCCATTTCCAAGTTAAACACATTAACTGTTGTTAATCTAGCTGCTCTCCACAACAGATTTTTAAGTGCAGTCCCTCAGTTCGTCCGCATCTTCGTCACTATTTAAACTCTCCAGTTCATCCGAAAGACCGAAATCAGAATGGACATTATCAACTGTTGGTTCATCCTGATGAACTTCAATGTGTTCACTTGCTTCATTAACTGGCTGCTCAGTTGATTCATGCACTAGCTGCTTAGTTGCTTATTCTTCTCCCACTGTGCCAAGACCCTTCTTCCCAATTGAAGTTAATATGGTCTGATGGATCAACTAACGGTTCGTCCGCATTGTAGTCACCTTCGTCAGATTCATTGAAATGCATGCTCATCTTGTACTCCACTCGTCACATTTGTTTGATCGACTTGTGGTTCTACTTGTAACATCACCAGTTGTTTGATCTTGATCTTGTACTCTATTCGTCTCTTATCTTGTTCAACATTGGTACGTTTGTCACATTTGTCATGTTGAACTTCTATTTCATCATCCAATTCAGTAATGACAACATGACATTCAGGTGTGCCCATTCAATTGAAATCCCAATCTTTGTCAATTTTTTTCGAAGACATTTCTTCTTCAGAACATATGTCCACTGCCTCAATTGCACCATCCAACCGACTAGTGTTTAATAGCTCCAGCACTGTCCCGTCCTCCAAATCTATTATCACAACTCCTTTTCTTTTCTTTGATTCTGGTTCAAGTATATACTGATCAATAGGCAGCACTGGTTAAGGTACATGTCAACTGTCCTCGTAGGTCCAATATCTTGTAGTATCTCTGGGACATGTTGGTCTGTGGCTAGATACATTAACCCATAGGTCAAATTCAGTCGACTCCTTTTGTTAACCCATATAGGCAAAAGCGTCTTCATCACATTCATCACACGATCCAAAGTGAACGTAGAGAAATAACTCGCATAGCAATTATCAATGTAGTCAACCTTGCCCCCTTCGTATAAAGTGTTGCCATCTTTAGTCAAAAAACATCTACCATAGAATAATCTGATGTGAATTGCTCTGTATTATATTCTCCTGCAAATGTAGATATTTAATGCATTAGAATATGCAGTAGTTACCAAAAGGGGACCACTCACAGCAAAAAAGCCAAACATGAGTGCAAATTGACTTTTACAAACAAAACAAACACACTCCAAACATATCCACACTACAAGACCCCACATTCATTGAAACTAAAATCCTTGTCCTAAAATTTAGTCAACAACAAACAACTTTTTATTCTCCACAAATTGAAACAACACAAAAATATATTCTGCCCAGTACAAATTTCAAACCTTATCGCAATCAGGTGCAGTGTAGTCTCCACGTAGCATTTTTCCACTACCTAATGCAACAATACAACAGAAAAAACCATAAAAACATATAGTAAAACACTTGAACTTCAGATTTTCGCAAAATACCAGAAAATAAATGGATAAAGTACATTACCGTAATGCAACTTCACCAACGTGATTTGGTAACTTCACCACGTCTGATTTGCACAAATTTGTCTTCGGGAAAATACCACGCAATCATATTTCAGCGATTTAGGGTTTTGTTAGTAAAGGGTTTTCCTAATTTTGGTGTTGTCATTTGGTTTAGTAGTATTTGAGTAATGTTCAGATGGTTTTTCCCTTCAGAAGTGGCGTGCATGATGAGTTAACAGAGTTTTTGATGTTTACCGTCAAAAAAAGACCCTTGTTACGAACGTTTGAAAGGTAGGGACTTCGACTGCTAGTGAACAAAGGTTAAGGACCCCCATCGTTACAACGTTCAAATGTTAGGGACCCCTGGTGCTATTTACCCAAAAATTGCAATCAACTCCCATAACTTCTTCTACTCCAAAATCACTGTCATCCACCACCCACTGGATGCCACCGCAAAAAACTTACCGAAGGCTTCTTCACCATCCACTACTTCATCTCCATTACTCCCGCAGCGGTGACATTGTCGGAACAAGCACCTCCACCTTCTGTCGCTTCCTTTTGCCGTTATCCAGCTACGGCGCCACTGCGTTGTCGCTTGGTACAATATTAAATTGTTGACATTCCGTCTTTCTTCTCCTGGAGAATTGGTGACTACCTTGGTTCAATTGTTGGTAGATTATTTTAATTATTGATAGCCCCAATTACTTTTATAGAAATCTCCGGCTAGTAAATTTCTTTTCATCTTGTCGATATAATAAGTATGGTGGTGGAAATTTTAGTTCGCGTCCTCACAGATCCTTCCATGAAGCAAAATCTAATAAAGATTTGATCCACCAATTTTTTTCAAAACTATGCTGTGGTCGACTTCTTCTCCAGTCATCCAAGCTTTTTCCCAGGCCACATTTTCGTGAAAAAATTGCCAAATTATAACTTCTCCAATTTTTTTCCTCCAGATGTTCAGATCTAGATTTGAAAATCGAATTGTGTATGGGAACTTGGGGAACTGCTTGTAGTGGAGCTGGCTCGGTGGTTTTTTACATTATAGCGGCGGCGGCAAATTTTTCGGTGGGTGGTGATGGGTGACGAAAATGTTGGAGAAGAGAAGTAGTTGGGCTGGGGTTTAGTTGTAATTTTTTTGTTGATTGGAGTTTAGTTGCAATTTTTATTTTAATTTTAAATTTTTTTTAAATCATTCAATTAAGGATAAAATGATCTATGTAACAAAATTTTGACCATTTAACGGTCAAACAGATGGTTTTTTATCAAAAAAGGACCTCGGGCGCTAACATTTCACAAGTTAGGGACCTGGGTGCTAGAAATTAAAGGTTTGGGACTCTATCGTCACAAGGCAAAGGTTTGTACTATTTATCCATTATTTTTTAAGCAAAGATGAAATTCACTACAATAGCACCAGAGGTCTCTAACCTTTGAATGTTGTAATGATGGAGTCCTTAACCTTTGTTCACTAGCAGCCGGAGTTCCTAACCTTTCAAACGTTCGTAACAGGGGTCCTTTTTTGACTGTCAACATCAAAAACTCTGTTAACTCATCACATGCGCCACTTCTGAAGGGCAAAACCATCTGAACACTACTCAAATACCACTAAACCAAATGACAACACCAAAATTCGAGAAAATCCTTTTCTAACAAAATCTCTGAAATCTGATTGCGTGGTATTTTCCTGAAGACAAATTCGTGCAAATTAGACGTGTTCGCAAAATAATAAGTGAATTTTGAAGTTACCAAATCACGTTGGTGAAGTTGCATTACGATAATGTACTTTATCCTCTTATTTTCTGGTATTTTGTGAAAATCTGAAGTTCAAGTGTTTATTGTATGATTTTATGGTTTTTCTGTTGCATTGTTGCCTCAAGTAGTGGAAAAATGCTACGTGGAGTACCATGCACCTGATAGTAAGGTTTGAAATTTGTATTGGGCAGAATATATTTTTGGGTTTCAATTTGTGGAGAATAAATTGTTTGTTGTTGACTAAATTTGGGACAAGAATTTTGGTTTCAATGAATGTGGGGTCTTGTAGTGTGGATATGTTTGGAGTGTGTTTGTTCTATAAAAGTCAATTTGCACTCATGTTTGGCTTTTTTGTTGTAAGTGACCCCCCTTTTAACTAGTGCATATTCTAATGCATTAAATATCCCCATTTGCAGGAGAATATAATACAAAGCAATTCACCCTCAGATTATTGGGTGGGTCTTTTTTTTACTAAGGATGGCAACACTTTATACGAATGGGGCAAGGTTGACTACATTGATAATTGCTACGCGAGTTATTTCTCTACGTTCACTTTGGATCGTGTGATAAATGTGATGAAGAAAGGGTACAAAAAGGAATAGACTGAATTTGACCCATGGGTTAATGCGTCTAGCCACAGACCAAGCATATCGTAGAGATGCTACAAGATCAATACCTACGAAGACAGTTTACATGTTAGTCTATACCACCAATGCTGCCTCATTATTTGCCATGGGATTACACTATTCCTATTGACCAGCATATACCTGAACCAGAATCAAAGAAGAGAAAAGTGATAACAGATTTGGAGGACGGGACAGTGCTGGGAGCCATTAAACTAGTCGGTTGGATGGTGTAA
Source organism: Forsythia viridissima (assembly GCA_030279155.1). Classification (NCBI taxonomy): domain Eukaryota; kingdom Viridiplantae; phylum Streptophyta; class Magnoliopsida; order Lamiales; family Oleaceae; genus Forsythia; species Forsythia viridissima. Next base: position 44,668,927 of record CM059042.1, read on the forward strand.
CACATATGTTCTGAAGAAGAAATGTCTTCAAAAAAAAACCGACGAAGATTGGGACTTCAATTGGATGGGCAAACCTGAATGTCATGTTGTCATTACATAATTGGATGAAGAAATAAAAGTTCAACATGACAAATGTAACAAACGTACCAATGTCGAACAAGGTGTCAACATAGCTACAGATGATGAGACGAATAGAGTACAAAAGATCAAACAACTAGTGATGTTACGACTGGAGTAGAACCACAAGTCGATCAAATAAATGTGACGACTAGAATACAAGATGAGCATGCATCTCCTGGACAATATCATGAAAATATTGATTTCAATTGGGACGAACCAATATTCAACGAATCTGACGAAAGTGACAACAACAATGTGGACGAACCGTTAGTTGATCTATCAGACCACATTGACTTCAATTGGGACAAACCAATATTCAACGAATCTGACGAAGGTGAGTTTAAACAGTGACGAAGATGCAGATGAACCCCGTCGAAGGGTAAGAGAATCAATCTTCAATGCCAAAACAGATATGAGTGATCCACAGTTTGCTTTGGGTAAGTATCTTAAATCATCTGAATTCATTTTCAACTTATTATACATTGGTCTTGTAACTTATGATAAGTATTCAATGTAGCTACGGATGATGAGACGAATAGAGTACAAAAGATCAAACAACTAGTGATGTTACGATTGGAGTAGAACCACACGTCGATCAAATAAATGTGACGACTAGAATACAAGATGAGCATGCATCTCCTGGACAATATCATGAAAATATTGATTTCAATTGGGACGAACCAATATTCAACGAATTTGACGAAAGTGACAACAACAATGTGTGGACGAATCGTTAGTTGATCTATCAGACCACATTGACTTCAATTGGGACAAACCAATATTCAACGAATCTGACGAAGGTGACTATAATGCGGACGAACCATTAGTTGATCCATCATACTACATTGACTTCAAATTGGGAAGAACAAGCAACTGATCAGCCAGTGCATGAAGCAACTGAGCAGCCAGTTCATGAAGCAAACAAGTGAACACATTGAAGTCCATTCGGATGAACCAGCAGTTGACAATGTCCATTCTGATTACGGTCTTTTGGATGAACTAGAGAGTTTAAACAGTGACGAAGATGCAGATGAACCCTGTCGAAGGGTAAGAGAACCAATCTTCAATGCCAAAACAGATATGAGTGATCCACAGTTTGCTTTGGGTAAGTATCTTAAATCATCTGAATTCATTTTCAGCTTATTATACGTTGGTCTTGTAACTTATGATAAGTATTCAATGTAGGATGATATTCGAAACTGTGCAAGTTTTGAGGGCAGCATTGGTTGAATATTCAATCAAAAATGGAAGGCATCTTCACTACGTGAAAAATGATAGCAAAATGTACTTTTTAAGGTGAACAAATTGGTGGATACACTCACACATGTGTTGTTGTGTCCAAGAATATGTGGGCCACTTCAAGTTATTTGTCGAAGAAGTTTGAAGGGGGCTTTAGATCAAACCCAGAATGGAAGTACGATAGCTTCACTGAGGCAGTGAAGTCAGATTGCGTGGTGGATGTTGCAGTGCACCAATACTATAGAGCAGTGTTACTTCGAAGTGATAAAGGAAAATGCAGCAGATCAATACAAGATGTTGTGGGATTATTGCGAGGAACTGAAAAGGACAAATGAAGGCACTACGGTTGAGTTGTAGAGTTGTCTGCAAGTGGAACTGTTTTCAAAAGGTTGTACATATGTCTAGGGCCTGTAAAAGAGGATTCAAGGATTGATGTAGGCCATTCATAGGGCTGGATGGGTGTCATTTGAAGGGAGAGTTCAAGGGTCAATTACTAACTGTCGTAGGTATTAATGGGGAAAATTCGATGTTTTGTTACGATGTTTTGTTATTAATGGGGATAATTCGATGTTTTGGGAATGGTTTTTGGATTTGTTTTGTTACGACATTGGGATGTTTAACAGTGCTGCGCAGACATTTATGACTGACAAGTAAAAGGGTCTCTCGTCCAAGCATTGCAATCCAAGTGTGAGGATTCAGAGCATAGGTGATGTGTTAGATATCTACACAGCAATTTCAAATCAACACATCGAGGGACTACACTTAAAAATCTGTTGTGGGGAGCAACTAGATCAACAACAGTTAACGCGTTTAACTCAAATGAAGGCACTTGATGACAAATCTTAAAATTTGAGTTCAAGCAAGCAAAAATAGCAGACTGTCTACCATAAAATCTCAAAGTAAAAAAAAATAATAAAATCAATATAAAAAAAGGGGAAATCTCAAAAAAAAAATATTGAGAGGGAAGGCGGACGAAATTAGTTCAAGATGAAAAACATTTTCGAAGCAAGCCCACCATTTTTCCAAAAAAACCCTAGTTCATTGGAAATGGGAGGCGAACATACCTTATTTGTAATGACTCTTTTCTCTAAGAACGGAAGATTCGAGCATAAATTAATATGAGTTTTTCTCGAACAAACTCAACCTAAGGTTAAATTATGCTTAAACAGATGTAAACTAACTTAGTCAAACTTGACTCATCCCTTAGGCAGAATCGACTCGACCTTTAGCGAAAGAATGCTCTAACGGGTCGAGACATGCTTGTGTCAACTTAATACTTAGGATTAAGCTCGAATGTATACTTGGTGAGTTCAGTACGTGCGAGTGTCAACCTCGTTCTAGCACATAATTCTTCTCTCTAAAGGCGATGTCAAGCCCAAATAAGTCTAGACTTCTGTAGAGCATAATTTCTCTCAAAGAATGAGTCGTTTGAGCATAATTCATCCTAAAAGTCGAGCTGATGAGTCCCAACTTCGTTCTAGCATAATTCCCTAATTAGCTGAGTTGAGACCACACGAGTCTCGACCCTATCCAAAGGCCTTAAAAGGATTATAAGGTCGAGATCACTTTGGCTCAACTCGAACATCCCTTAAGATAAAATATAATATTCAAATGAGGTCAATCGAGATTAAGACTCGTTGTGTTGGAGTGACACATTTGGGCTCACCACGACCCTCAGGATCAGCTATTCTCGCACGAGGTCGAGACTTGGACTCAACCATTGTGACACACTTGGTCCTCGGATAGAATTGTGCTCAAATGAGGCTAACTCGACCTTTAAAGGGAATTGTGCTAGAAAGAGATCGATATTCGCTCTAGCTTCACTCAACCCTTAGGATAAATCTATTTTCAAACAAGGCTGAAACTCACTTAGGCTGGTCATGGTCCTTGGTTTATGGTCGAACGAGATTAAGCTTGCTTGAGACATAATAAATAATTGTCAAATGTAATACTTCCATATTTTGAACAACTTCGAAGTAGAATGAAAATATACAAAATCTCTTAATTAGGATTTAGGAATATTAGTTGAATCCAATTAAAAGATATGAAATTTAATTATTTATATTGATTGAGTTTAGCAAGTTATACTATGAAATGAAATGAGAAGGAAATAATTTAATAAATGAGTTGATTGGAAAAATGTAATAAAAATAAAGGAAAACGAATCAATCAAAGAGAGGAACCTGGCTCGCTTTGAGATCAACGTCATTGTTTGCAGCTCTTGCTGCTTTCCATAGAACTTTAACTGAGTTCTTGAATAGGTGAGATATATAGCAAACAAGAAATTGTTATAACATGACGTCAAATAAACGTGTTCATTCCTTTTCTAGGAGGGTTTTAATCTGCATACTGTTAGCCAGTGCACATATAAAGATCATATCACTGGGAAAGAACCCTTCAGTAAGCTCCTCAATGCTTCGTGAAATGGATGCTGCTTTTAAAGTTATATTTTTGTTTGCATCTGGAACAAATACAAATATAAATTATAAAATGTCTTTGTTAGTAGTATATATATGAGTAAAAAAAATTAACCCTTAAGGCATCTTGAAAATGAATATTAATTGCCATACACGTACCGACTAACTTGTCTATCCTTGCCCATAACATTCAGCAATAGCAGCAATCTTCCCAGCTCTTGCAGTATAGCAGCTACTGCTGCTCCCTTTCCTGAGATACAATGTCCCTTTCCCCCTGTATTATCATATTGATTTGCAGATGTTCATAGCTCCTTAGAATTTTATGAAAATATTTTGCAATGTTTATTATAGGGCAGCCCCTATCATGTGTACACTTCAGATGGAGTAGTGTCAACGAATGACATAGGAGCACGCAGGATACCATTTTAGATTTGATGAAAGCAACCAAAGACAAAGGGACCCGACAATGGAAGCTAATTTTTCTTCCCTGTATAATAAACATACATAAAATGAAAAAGGAACCACAAACCGAACACTAAAAGCACAAAATACATTAAAGATTCAACTAAACAAATCCATTGAAACCCAACATTGATCATCCAGAGAACAAAACCCAAAAAAAGATCCTTTAATATTCATCCAAATGCACCAAAAAGAATGTAATCATAAAGACAAAGGAATTACATAAACAAAGAGATATTATCTCAATAAGAAACATAATTGTTGAAATAAACGTAAAATGAAAAGAAACCTCACAACTCATCAGAAAAAGCACAAATTCCATTAAAGATTCAGGGAAACCCATAGAGAATTCACAAAAATAATCTAGTGAACCGAAAAGTGAACCCAGAAAAAATCCTTAAAGATTCTCAACAAAGAATGTATTCATAATGATACAGAAATTAAAGAAACAAGAGACTAAATTGCTGAAGTAACCATAATAAATGTAAAGGAAACCCACAACTTATCAACCGTTTACAAATTCCATTAAAGATTCAGACCACAAATAATTCACAGAATAAATAGAGTGAAACTCAAATTCATTATCACTCAAATTCATTATCACTCCAATTCTCCAAAGGAGAAAAGATCTTTAAAGATTCATCTAAAATGCACCAACAAATATGCGTAATTGTAAAAAGACAAAGGAATTACACAAACACAAAAAGCACAAATTCCATTAAAGATTCAGCAATAACCACAGAGAATTCACAGAAATAAATCCAGCAGAAAAAATACTTCAAGATTCATCCCAGTGCACCAACAAAGAACATATTCGTAAAGATATAGAAATTAAAGAAACAAAGAGAACATTATCACTGAGAACACAATTGCTGAAGCAACCATGCGTAAAATGAAAAGGAAACCCACAACTTATCAATATTCAAACCAAACTGAAATTCCATTAAATATTCAGCCAACAGAGAATTCATAGAACAAGTACAGTGAAACCAAGATTGATTATCACTCCAAAGAACAAAACCCACAAAATATCTTTCAAGATTCATACAAATGCACCAACAAAGAACGTAACTGTAAAGACAAAGGAATTACACAAACAACAGAGAACATTATCACTCTAGCTACACAATGGCTGAAATAACCATACATTAAATAAAAAGGAAACCCACAACTTATCGTTATTCAAACCAAACCCAAAAAGCATAAATTCCATTAAAGATCCAGCGGAAACTCACAGAGAATGCACAGAAATAAACCCAGTGAGACCCAAAATTGATCATCACTTGAACCCAGAAAAAATCCGTCAAGATTCATCATAATGAACCAACAAAGAACATTAATGTAAAGATTTATGGAAACAAGAGAGAACATTATCACTCTCAGAACAGAATTGCTGAAATATCCATACATAAAATGAAAAGGAATCCCACAACTTATTGTTATTTAAACCAAACAAAAAAGAGCACTTATTAGAATAGAGTTTCAATGAACACCCTCAGAGAATTCAGAAAAACAAATCCAGTGAAACCCATATTGATTATCAGTTGGACCAAAGAACAAAACCATGAGACCATCCTTCGAGATTCATTCTATGCGCGAATAAAGAACATGATAATCATATGGCTGAAGGAATTATGCAACAAAAAAGAGAACGTTATCGTAAAAATGTGACTGACCTGTTTTTTTGTTAATTTTCTTATTATTATCTTACTTCTGGGTTCCTCTGGAAAAGCTCTTGAATCCATCTTCAAAAATCCTTGTCTAGTTCTTCTTGATTTTTCTTTGACAACCACAAAACCCAACACTCATCGCTCAAAACTCTGATAGAAAAACCAAGGGACAACGGTCGGCGCCTCTCTATGATGGACAGCGTCTGGGTTATAAAAAGGTTCTGCCAAACGGTCATATTTTCATCAATTTTAAATTACACCGCTAGATTGTAGGAGCTGGCCAGTTGTAATTTACTAGCCTGTTGCGAAATTTTACCATCTACATAAAATTTTTTAACCTTATAACCTAATTTTAAGTTTTATTTTCTTTGCCAAGAAAATATAAAACATAGGCTGTGTTTCCAACTGACATGTTTGATTGCACAAGACTTTTCATGGAAAAAATATTTTTCCACCTATTTTTCAAGGTGTGTTTGATTACAATCTTTTTTTTTCCATGTAAAACATTTTCTCATTTTTCTTGTTTTGGCCACATTTTCTTTATTTTCAGGAACATATTTTCTTAGCAGGGGATGAGGTTTTATTTTCTATGAAAAATTTGTTTTATTTTTCAATTAATAATTTCTTGACAATTCAATTCTATGAAATTAATTTTCTTTCCATCCAAATTTCTTACTTGCAATCAAACACACCCGGGAAATGTTTTCTTTTTTTGTGTTAGCCTCCAAAAATTTTATTTTCCATTTTTTGTGTTAGACTCCAAAAATATTAATTTGAGGAAAATTATCAGTATTATTGGAAATGGAAGCCTATTTTGTTTATTTTGTTTGGTTTTAATAACTTTATAATAAAATTCATTGAAACTCTAATAATGAAAATGAAAAGTATAATTACATTTTCTCAAATTCATAAATTTGATTTATAGCATAAGCTTTTTAACAGTTGTTTTGCAAGCACGGTTTTGTTTATCAGGGTTAGATTTTGAATTATGAAATATATTGTGTTTTTAGTTTTTAAAGATTTGACAGAAGAATTGTTTGGGAATGTTTTATTTTACTGAGAATATGCAAAATCTATTTATTTAAATAATGTAAAATCTATTTTTTTGATAATCATTGTTTATTGATAATAGTGGCAAGATAATGAAATTGATATTAAAAAAAAAAAAGATTGAATGTTTAAAATTAATCCAATTGTCTTCTATATGGAAATGTTAATAGCAATTGTAATGAATTTCAATAAGTAGAAATTTTTATGTCCTCTTTTTTGATTTCGTCGTGTTATTCTCATGTTAATAGCAATTGTAATCAATTGTGTGGTTGTATCTCTAGCATGTTGTACTTGTATAGTGTAAGAGCGTGCTCTCCACTGTTTCAATTGTTCATTCTTATGAATAATACTGCATGGCCATGGATCTTCGTCGGTTTTGAGGATTGGTCTTCCATTTCATGCTTTCAGATAGATCCAATGCTGAGCTGAAATAAATTCGTTGATTTGATTTCCCATTCAGGGGGCATTACTTTCAATTGTTGCTTCAACAATATTTTTCCCACTAGTGGGGAAACTATTGAGGATGCATGTTGCTAATTTTCTTCCAAATTGTTTTGTTTTGCATTGGATGTGGGAATGTTATTTGGTGTAAGAGTTCATAATCCATTATCAGAGTTAGACTTAATTCAATATCTTCACCTTTGAATGTAATTTTAATGTTTTTGTAGACCTTTAGGTCAATGCAAACCTTAGCAGATCTTGTAAGATGACACTTACAATCTTCTTCGTTAAGAGGAATCATTCTGCAGAATATGTCTGTGTTTTGGACATTGTATTGTACTATTGCCATGATAGGAATCTCAAACAACACTTTATTTCTTCACTTCTAGTACATTTTTAAACTGAAAAAGCTCAAAGGTCACTTTGAACATCAAACACTCCCAATCCAATCTTCAAGACCCTAGTTATTCTTTTTAACCATTACCTTCCCCCTTTCATTTTATATTTTGACCGTCTTCACTACACTCCATGGTACCTTTTCAGTTTAATTTTTGGTCTCCATATACCCGAAAGGTACCCTCCGAAGAACAAAATAATGAAGTATTGCAAGTTTGCGAGTTTAGAAGAAGGAGAATTGAAGAAGTAAAACAATATAGGATCAAACCCTAAATTTGAGAATGATTTCGTGTTTCAACCCTTTCAAACACATTAGCAATATTTTTACCATTTTAGCCCTTAGATTTTTAAAATTTTCATTTTTCCATTAAGAAAGAAGCCAACCGACCAATCCATGAAAATCGTGACCTCGTCAAGTTTCAACCCGCTCAATAGATAGTTTTTACCTGATTTTATATATAGCGGTTTTCGGCCAGAGCCGAACCAAATCGGTTCTCGATTTTTGAGTCAGACCAGCTCATTATTAAAACTAAAATAAATATATGGACTACAGTTAGAATTCAATGTGCGACAATTTAGCTACTAGCACAATTTAGAATCTTCTCAAACACTTGAAAATTTGCCAAATGTCATTTCCTATCACAGCTTCTTTCTAGACACAAAGATTATCTGATGAAGAGAAGCATAAATTATTTTAAATTCTTATGTACATACTTAAGTAGATTCTAAATAGTCTATACCTACCACAAGTGTAGAGCATACTTGTCAAAATGGGCAGATTTATCGTGGTAAGAAAATCCATTGTTAAAAAGGCAGGAAAATGCGAGGCCTAACCATGAAGTACAAGAAAAAAGTCGAGGAATGCGTGGAAAAGACAGTAACTCCATTTTTTTGACCACTTAGTGCAGGCCTAAGCCACAAGAGGCGCGCAACTTTTTATTTTTTGTCTATTTTTTTTGTGAAAGGTTAAATAAAGTAATTAAATAAAATGAATAATTATCATTACAATAATTATAATAATGGTCTTAATAAATAATGATTTTAGATTATTAAAATAATATTAAAAATAGAGCCTAGGCATGCCTACAAAAGTAATGTTTAAGACTTGACATTGTCGTCTTACCATGCCTCGCGCATTTTAGAACTATGAGAAAATCACACTCTTAGTCAATTTATCCATGTACATACTCAAATGTATCACTAGTATTAGTCTCATACAATCAAAATAAAGTTGTATCTATATGTCTTGTATAGAGTAGACATGTCAAAATAAGTGGACCAGACCAGATTAGTTGGGGTAGTGTCAAAAACTTCCAATCTAATTCGGTCCAGAATCAGATTGACTTGCCGATTCATTTTAAAAGAGGATCGGTCCAGTCTATACTGAGTGAAAGCACATGAGTTACCTTTTTCCATAAATGAAATTGGTAAATTTTAAAATAAAATAAAATAAAAACCTTGATATATTCTCAGGGCACAAGTTTTAGTCTCGATTTTTTAAAGTATAAAGACAAATTAATTTGCCTTGAAAATGCTTGAGTGCTTTCAAGGGATCTTTTACCTTGATATTATTAAAGGCGGAAGTCTGCCTTTGGAAATAATCATGGCAAGTCCGTGCATTAAATTGATTTCAAAATTTACAAAAGTTTTTTATATCTTTCTTTATCTTACCCTTTTCCAACATTCTTTACAAATTTAAAGAAAATTAGAGCTAAGCTCCTCAACCTTTCTTCTGGTGTAGTTATGGATTCATAGCCTAAAAAATTAGGTTCTACGTCTCCAACCTATTTAAATATGTGAATCTGGGCCCTACGTAACTGAAATCGTCAATGTGAACATTAAAATCGTACAAAACTTTCAAGTGACTCGAAATTAAAAGAAAAAAAAATCACCGAACCACTTAACATTTCTCTCTAATTCAACTGCAAATCGAGTGCAATTTTTACATCTGCATTGACGGTTTCCGTCATGTAGAGATTCGGATTCACAGTTTTAAATAGGTTGAAAAATTATAACTCACTTTTAAAGATTGTAGACCTATAACCATACTTCGTGAAAGGTTAAGGAGCACATCCCTAACTTTTTCATAAATTTATGGTTGGGTAATTAATTGGTTAAGGCTTGCCGACTCGTAAACCAGCCCGGTGAAGACTTGGGCAATCAATAGTTCGGGCTATTTTGGGCAGGCCTAGAAGTTTTAGGTTAGCCTACTTAGGGGCGGAGCTACTAAAAGACAAATGGGGTCAATTGACCCCGCAAAGATTTTGAAAATTGCCCAAGTCCAATTATAAAATTGTAAATTAGGCAAATAACCTAAGCCCAAGGAACAACCCAAATTATTTAATTCAACTTTTAGTCCAAATTAACCCCAAGTCCAAGTTTTAATTCAGTTGCTGACCCAAGTCTCAAGCCCATTATATCATTAGCATTAATTCTCTTTCTTTAGTGTCATCTTTACCGTGACCTAATCTACTTGAGTTTGCTTCCAATTTTCACTCCATTCTACAATAAGCAAAAATCAGCCATTAACCCATTAATCCAACTAGCTAGCTCAGAGAGTGAGGAGACGATTGTTTAGCGTGCTTCCTTCGTGAGTTCGTGGTCATTATTTCAATGGGAAGACATCCAGACCTAAGTAAATCAGCCCTAAATCCGTTAGAATTTATGGAAATTTTAATGTTTAGAGTCTTAATTGAAACAAGAATTAGGAAATTCCTTATTTTCATTGCTGATCTTTTCCAAGACTGAAATTGGAGCCACTTTATTCTCCTGCACAGACACGCCTGGATATGGAAATTCCTTACTTTCATTGCCGATCTTGGTCTTAATTGTAAGGAATTAAGGTATACATGCACAGCAGAAATTAAATCTTCAATTCCTATAAGTCCGGATCAACCTTGTACTTAAATAAAATTTGTGATAGGAGTTTACCTTGATGAACACTGTGGAATATGATTTTCTGATTAGCTGGAGGTGCGATCTTCAATATCACAGCTGTCCAATTGTCCAGCCTCCAATGGTAATCTACACAGCAAGAACAAATCTGGACTTCCACGATCAATAACAGATGAAAGCGGAACATTTTGAGAGTAATTGTATTGGGTTGTCTTTTTCTTGTGCTAACAAGTAATAAAGATCAACTATTGTCTCTTGTAACTAAATCAATTGTGCCTTTATATTTATAGACAGGGCTAACCTTAGCCCTAGTTCTAGTCCAACTGGAACCCATCAACAAACAGGCCAAATTAATTAATTAGATTAATTAATTTGGTCCAATAAATAATTAAGTCCGACTCAACTAATTGGATCTTGGACATTAATTCTTACAATCGCCCACTTGGACAATGTTCAACTCTAGATGCTCAATTCTTGTCTTATATGTGTGACCCACATTAAGTTCTCATTCATGATGGCAAACGCAATGATATTCTCATTGATTTACCGAGATCAATCAATTCACGTCGCCGCCTAAAATTGACATCTAGCAATGTGTTAAGGCAATCCATGTGAAGTAAAATATCATGTGGTGTGACATAACCAATATATGTGCAGTTACCGTAAAAATATAATACATTTATCAATATAACCCAATTGGTTAAGAGATATGGATCAACGTCAATCTCATTTCAACCAATTATGTTGTTCACCTCAACTCTTCATTAATCTAATCTATTTATGATTGAAATATTTTTCAACTCATAACTTCACCTCGACCGAGGAAATTTATATCAACTTAAGTGGACAAAAATCAGGTTATAATCTCCTACTTTCCAGGAGTGATGAATCCTCATATTGGACATTCACAACCTTCATATGATTCTCACTATACCCGTACGACGTCTTCCTGGTGACTCAAAACTTCGAGTCCCATCAAATGCTCGCCAAAGTATAGTGGTCCTTACATAAGATTCTATGATGTCATCAAGTCAAAGGACCAAATCCACAAACGCGCATTAGAGATTTACCACTGACGCTTGGATTATCCATGTGGAATCTCTAGGTGGATCATCCAATGTCATGTTCTCATAACAATGCATTCATGTGTTCATTCAGATGTCCCTCTACATCATAACTCGTGAGATCAGCTACTTTCTTCAAAAGAAATGCAACATATACTAGTATATCTGTAATAATGATATCTATATCTCATTATTATTATGACTAGGGATATTTCAAGAATAAGTTATTTATAACTTGTATCTCACAATCACAATACCTTGTGATTAACAAGTTACTATGAACTTTTCTTTAGACTCTATTATTTTAAATAATAAAATTTAAAAATAACAGATATGCCATTAAAATATAGACAAGTATTTAATTAATCAATTTGTTCATATACTTCAATATCTAACAAAGAATATATCATAAAATGTCTCATACAAACTAAATCCAATCACTCAAGTAACTTAATACCATCAAATTTAGCATGACCATCATGTTTATGCTGGGACAACAACTTTGTCAAAGGATCTGCTACGTTATCGTATGTTAGGACCCGTTCTATCTTTATATATAATTTCTTAAGATTATCTCTCTGATGAGATGATACTGGCTCAATATATATCTGGATCATTGATGAGACCTGGATTCCTACGCTTGTGCAATGGCTCCATTGTTAACACAACATAAGATATTGGATCAACAATGCTATGAACTACTACAAGTTCAGTAATGAACTTATTGATCCTGACCGCTTCCTCTGCTGCTTTTGAAGCAGCTATATATTCGGCTTTTATAGTTGAATCAACGGTTGTTTCTTGTTTGGAACTTTTCCAACTGACCACACCACCATTTAGAGTAAATACATATCCGAATTGAGATTTACTATCGTCTTTATCTGATTGAAAGCTGGCATTGACATAACCTTGAACTCTAAGTTCATTTCCTCCATAAACCAAGAACATGTCTTTAGTCCTTCTTAAGTATTTAAGGATGTTCTTGACTGCGATCCAATGTTTCTTGCCAGAGTTCGCTTGGAACCTGCTTGTGACACTCAAAGCATATAAAACATCCGGTCGAGTACATAGCATTGCATACATGATATATCCTATTGCTGATACATAAAGAATTCTATCCATACAATCTCTTTCAATTTGTGTCTTTGGACACATCTATTTTGAGAGATAGATCCCATGCCAGATGGGACAGAGTCCTCTATTGGACTCTTTCATGCTAAATCTTCTCAAGATTTTATGTATGTACGTAGATTGAGATATGCCAAGCATTCTATTAGATCTATCTCTATAAATTTTTGTACCGAGAATGTACGATGCCTCTCCCATATCCTTCATGGAGAAATTTTTAGATAACCACAATTCTACTGACTTTAGCATTGGGACATATTTCCTAATAATAGTATATCATCTACATACAAAATTAGAAATACAACTTTACTCCTACTAACCTTTTTATGCATACATGGTTCATCTTCATTCTTGATAAAATCAAACATTTTGATTGTCTCATCAAAATGAAGATTCTAGCTCCGAGAGGCTTGCTTTAATCCATATATAGATTTCTGTAGTTTGCACACCTTGTTTGGCTCTGTGGATTCAAAACCTTCGGATTGTGTCATGTACACATCCTCACTAAGATTCCCATTAAGAAATGTAGTTTTGACATCCATTTGCCATATCTCATAGTCATAGTATGTTGCTATCGCAAGCAGAATCCGAATTGATTTAGACATAGCTACTGGTGAGAAAGTTTCGTCAAAGTCAATTTTTTGTCTTTACTTATAACCCTTCGCAACCAATTTTACCTTGTAAGTATGAACATTACCATCTATGTCGACCTTTTTCTTATAAACCCATTTACAGTCTATTGGTTTTACCCTTTCAGGCGGGTCAATCAAGGTCCAACCTTGTCCGGATTCCATGGCTTCCTGCCATCTCTTTGAGTCAACATTTGACTTTGATTCTACGTAAGTGGTGGGTTCATCTTCCTCGATTAGCCACACATCATTGGTAATCATGAGATCATATCTCCTAGGAGGACGAATGACCCTGCTTGACTTACGGAGAGTTGTTGTGTCCTCAGGGACTGAAGGTTCTCCATTTTCAATTTGTGCCTCATCAAATGCATGCTCAGCCATTGGCTCATCTAATTGGTCGAATTTATTTGTGGTTTATTGAACATCTTCAAGATTTACTTTGCTCCTATTGCCCTATTTTAGAATGAACTCTTTCTCTCAGAATATGGCATGTTTCGATATGATACCCTTCATCTCAATGGGATTGTAAAAATAGTATCCAACATTTTCTTTTGGATATCCCACAAATAAATATTTATCAAATTTAGCTTCTAGCTTGTCTGATTCTACGCGCTTCACATAAGTGTCGCAGTCCCAAATCTTTAAGTATGAAAGATTGGGCATTTTTCCTTTCCATAACTCGTATGGAGTTTATCGACCGATTTAGATGGGACACGGTTTAGTGTGTAACATGCAGTGTTAAGTGCATATACCCAAAACGATTTTGGGAGAACTACGCGACTCATCATTGATCGCACCATATCAAGTGAGGTGCGGTTTCTCCTTTTAGATACACCATTTAGTTGTGGTGTATACGATAGTGTCCACTGCGAGAGAATCCCATTCTCTTTTAGATAGTCTAAGTACTCACCCTTCAAATATTTTCCACCCTGATCAGATCTAAGTGTTATAATATTTTTCTCAGTTTGCCTTTCTACTTCTTGTTTGAATTCTTTGAACTTTTCAAAGGCTTTCAAGTAGATGAAACCATATCTGGAATGGTCATTTGTAAACGTGATGAAGTAAGAAAAGTCATCTCTAGCATCTGTAGATATTGGTCCACATACATTAGTATGTACGAGTCCCAAAATATCTGCAGCCTTGACTCCTTTTCTAGTAAATGAGCTCTTGGTCATTTTGTCCATCAGGCATGACTCACATCTATCAAATGATTCATAATCATTTGAATCCAAGTATCATCTTTATGTAACTTGGTGATGCATTTTTCATTTATATGATCCAGTCTGAAATGCCAAAGATATGAGTTGTTAACTTTATCGTCTTTATGCCTTTTGTTGTCTATATTCATTATCAGGGGTGGATCCTGGAATTTAGTCCACAGGGGCTGAAATATATAAAAGTCGATATAATAAAATTTATATATAACATAAAAACTCACTAAAATAGTATTATTTATTGAAGTTGTTCCCGACGAGGTTTTGAAACATAAAATTCATCTATGATAGAATCTACATCAACTTTTAGATAAGCCGCTCTAATCTCATGTCACAGATTAACAGGATATCCAAATATTTGCTTTCTTTTTTCCGGATCTCGTTCAATACTAGTAGTCGGTTGTAATTTAAGATTTGAAGTTGAAGGATGTACAGTTTCTGGAGATGAAATTGGAGGTAATTGTACGGTAGGAATTGAATGTTTGTCTTGAGTTAATCTATCAGAATGTGTACTTTCACTAGATTGGCTAGTCTTTTTAAAAAATGAAAACAGTGTCTTTTTTCTCTTGGTAGAAGCTTGACCTTCCATTTGTAAATTCTAAAAAATAAAAAACAAAATGACAATCTATCAACAATCCACAAATAGGCCGGCAAGGCACAACAATTTCATCACAATCCAACAAGGCACAATAATTCAATAATACGCCTACAACGCAACAAAATAGGCCGGCAAGGCACAATAATTTCACCGTAATCCAA
This sequence comes from Forsythia viridissima, assembly GCA_030279155.1. Classification (NCBI taxonomy): domain Eukaryota; kingdom Viridiplantae; phylum Streptophyta; class Magnoliopsida; order Lamiales; family Oleaceae; genus Forsythia; species Forsythia viridissima. Next base: position 44,684,411 of record CM059042.1, read on the forward strand.
CAAGGCACAATACAATAATTCAATAATACGCCTGCAAGGCAACAAAATAGCTGGCAAGACAGAACAATTCAGTAATAAAAAGACTAAGTATTAAATATAAGCCGGCAAGGCAACAAAAAATTAATGACACAATTGACCCGTAAGGCTCTAAGCGTATTTTTCTTTACTTTTTCCTCACGTTCGCTGCTCATTGATTTGTTCCTGTAAATAAAAATAAAAATAAGTCAATTGATAATCTTGCAGTTTTCATAAAAATAAAAATAAGCAGTAAATATACGCTGCTGATTTATTACTATTTCTCACGCGTAACATGTTTTTTTTTCCAATAGTTGAAAAAATATAAAATAATATACAATCAGACTCGGTCAATTCATAATCTGGCATAAAATCAAAAATAAAATATGTAAAATAATATAAACATTACAAAAATGTAAAAAAAAAGCAAAAAAAAATAAAAAATACATGTTCTTGAGAACTGATTTCGACGGAAAAATAGATTTTCGAATGATTTAAGGAGCTGAAAACGAGCTACTAAGTTGGGTTAACGCAGGGGCAGCTTATTTTCAGTGATTGAAGCTTCAATTTGATAAAAATAATTTTTTTTGAAGAAACGGTCAAACGGAGCTTCACAGCGCGCTGATTGGGAATGCTGAAAATTGAAAATTGATTTGGACCTTTCTGGCTTATGACTTGTGGGCATGGGGCTGATTTTTTTTTTTAGTTGGACACTTTACTGCAGTTGGGCTGAAAATTTACATGGGCTGAAAACTTAACTTAGTCTGAAAAATAAACATGGGCTGAAAATTATTATGGCATGGGCTACTTAAAAAAAAAGTACTCATTTCTAAATCTGGGCCAGGCCTGACCCTGGCTATAGTCAGGCCCAGCCCCCTCCATCCATGTAGAATATGGATGCCATTAAAAGAATTTCCACATCCATAAAACACATTATCAAAATAAAAAGAACAACGTTTATCCTTAATCTTAATGAAAAACCCATCCATGTCCAAACATGAAATAGAAATGATGTTCTTAGTAATAGCAGGAATGTAATAGCAGTCTCTTAATTCTAAAACAAGGCCCGAAGGCAACGGTAAAAAGTATGTCCCTACAGCCAAGGCAGCAACTCTTGCTCCATTCCCAACGCGTAAGTCTACTTTTCACTTTTGCAGTAGAATCTACTGTTCTTTAGTCCTTGCATATTTGTGCAAATATGAGATCCACATCCAGTATCTAATACCCAAGAAGCTGAAGGAGTAGATAAATTTATTTCAACAAAAAAGATACCTAAAGTAGAAGTCTCAGTAGACTTCTTTCCCTTTAAGGTGGTGAGGTATGTCTTGCAGTTCCTCTTCCAATGTCCTTTATTTCCACAGTGAAAACACGGATCATCAGACTTGTATTTTACCTTGTTTGCTTTGACTATTTTTTTAGCAGACTTGGCCTTCTTGGATCCTTTCTAAAAGGTCCTTTTTTATTTCATCTTAGTGCCCTTAGATGTGTCAATGGCCAAAATTTGCTCCTTTCATTTGCTTATATTGGGGTCAACAGTTTTTAGCATATTCAGCAACTCAGATAGGGTACATTGAATCTTATTCATGTTGAAGTTCATAATGAACTGTGAAAAGCTATTAGGCAGGGACTGTAGAACCAATTTAATACTCAGCTCATGGACTATGGCATAACCCAATTGGTTTATTTTCTCAATATAACCAATCGTTTTCAATACATGAGCACTGACTGAAGATCCTTCTGCCATCATACATCTGTATAACTTTTAAGATGTCTCATACCGTTCAGTGCGTGACTGTTCATCATACAACTCTTTGAGATGAATTGTAATAGTATAAGCATCAATACCCTCGTCCTGCTTTTGTAACTCAGGTGACATAGCTGCAAACATCACACATGTTGCAGTATTTTCGTCATCAGAGTGTTTATTATAAGCATGCACTTCCTTCGGCATAGCTTCCTCAGTAAGAACTTCCGGCATTGGTTGCTCAACGACATATCCAATTTTTTCGTGCTTGAGAACAATTCTCAAATATCGGTGCCAATCCAGAAAATTTGGCACGGTAAGTTTGTTGGCATCCAATATGTCTCTCAAATTCATATGGTTACTCATGATTCAATACTGAAATAACAAGACAAAAAATTAATTAAATATAGAAAATTAATTTAATTATAGACTTATATTAAATTAATTATACTCCAACTGTTTAAATTGAATTAATGACCCTCAAACATTACTCAATAGAACCGGTTAGATTCCCAATGGGCTAGGATCCTTTTTATTTTATTTGAACCTTGAGTGACTCAATAAATCATAATAAAACATCCATGTAGATACACAACTTATTGTTGCACACATCTTATGTGTATACTTGATTGTGCCCCCTAAAATTCTATTTCCTTGAGCGACTCAACAAAAAATAAAATTTTAGTTAAATTCGACCCATTGTTCAGAAAAATTAAATATTTCATAGTGATAAACATATCCATGAGCGAGCAGCCTTGAGTGACCAACAAACTGACATCGATAATGGACTCTGATTTTTCACTATAACAATAGAAAGTACGTTGTATTAACTATTTAATACAAATTTAATATTTTGATAAAGAGTGGTTTGTCTCATCATATATATATATTAATTAATTAACATCTACATGCAATCAATCATATATAATAATAACAATTGTGGATGATTATGAACTTTATGTATCTAATCTTCCTGAGCCAAAAGAAAGATTAGTTGGTCAATTCCTAAGGGGCGTTGTATTCGTTCATCGAATGCTAAATACAATTATCTTCATCTCCTGCTGCAACCTGTATCCTATACTAGTTGCTTTCTTGTGGCCCATCTGTAACAAGTATCCTATACTAGTTGGCACGCAAGTCGTGATAAATGGACACGTAGGCCCATAATAAATAAATAGCTCGAAAACTTAATTAAATAAATAATAAGCTCGCAGGCCCATTTAATTAAATAATAGACTCGCAGGCCCAACCAACAATCAACATAAATAATTAACTATACAATCAATCACATGGGTCGAGTCCATAATCATCCACTCAACATCTATTTTAATATCTAATATTAAAAATATATTAATTTTTAAATTTGCAGCTTTGACAATATAAGTCTAAACCTTTTAGACATTTTAGAACGGATCAGATGGAATTAAATAATTAATCTAATTAATTAATTTTTTAACAATAAAATTAATCAATTAATTTTATTCATAAAGGAGATTTTCAAAATTTATTTTATCTCTCAATTTAAAGTCGTACTTTAATTATAAGACATAACTTGTATAAGGTCAAAATTATAATTTTATAAAGTAATAAGTTAAAGTTTAATTTGGTCAGAAATTCAAAATATGGTTTAAAAACGATTTTAATTTAATTTTAAATATTTGACCAACATCAAATAAATTAATAGTTACAATTTTTTCAAAAAAATTAAAATTGCATTGGAGACCGTATTTTTCTTTTAAAACCTGAGGACTTACTATGCAATTTCAAAAATTGCACAGTCAGTCCTTGATTCATTAAATCAGTGGGATTTCTCGTGCAATTTCAAAAATTGCACAGAAAGCCCTTTTTTTAATTTTAAAACACTGGCCTTCGTATACAATTTCATAAATTGCATAGGAGACCCTTTTCATCTCTTGAAATTAGAAGGGCTTACTATGTAGTTTTCAAAATTACATTGAAAGCCCTCTTTCCCAAATCAATCCCCGGTTCAGTAAACCCGTTAGGGTATTATCAAGCGACCAGCGCCGTTGGCGAATTGAATGGCGGTGGTCGCCCCGGTGTCTAACACTAGCGGCCTCCGCCATTACGTGTTGAACAACAACTTTGCTGCTGTACAAAATGGCTGGCATAGCAGTGGCGTGAAGATGCTTACCGCCGCGAGAACCAACGACGGTGACCGCAGTTTCTCGCGGCGGTTTCCTTTGTCTTCTAAAAGCAACGACCCTCACTTCCTACCGTAGGCCGCCACGCGTTGGCGGTGGTGTTTTCTGGCCATTTAGATCGTTCCATATAAACTCAAAACAATTTCTGATTCATTTTTCAAAAATTCAAAATTTTTATTTTATTTTTTTATTTCAAAATAAAATATGAATCATATTTAGATTTCTAAAAAATCATAATTTTATTTACTGTCAAACTCAAATCAAATTAATATGCCAATAGCAATTATTGTTCGATTCATTAAAGCATTCTAACGAACTCTAACAAGTAAAAAAATAGGCTCTGATACCACTGCAAGAAATTGGAGTATACATGCACGACAGAAATTAAATCTTCAATTCCTATAAGCCCGGATCAACTTTGTATTTAGATAGAATTCGTGATAAGAGTTTACCTTGATGAACACTGTAGAATCTGATTTTCTGATTAGCTGGAGGTGTGATATTCAATACCACAACTTTCCAATTGTCTAGCCTCCAATGATAATCCACATAGTAAGAACAGATCTGGACTTCTACGATCAAGAACATATGAAAGATCCTCCTTTTGGAAATAATTGTATTGAGTTGTCTTTGTCTTGTGCTAGCAAGTAATAAAGATCAATTATTGTCTCTTGTAACTAAATCAGTTGTGCATTTGTATTTATAGGTAGGGCTAACCCTAACCCTAGTTCTAATCCAACTGGAACCCATCAACAAACGGGTCTAATTAATTAATGGGCAAAGTTGAGAACAACCCTACTTTTTGTAAAAAAGTTGAAAAATACCTTCAAAATTAATTTTTTGAAATTTACCCAAAAAACTAGCTTTCTTAATAAAAATACCCTAAAACTACCATAAAGACCAGTTGAGAGAAGAAACACGTGCAGAAAAAAAAAATTCAACCAAAAACTTCATCCTCCAATCGTCGAACCTGTGGAAACACAAATTACAACCAAAATTCATCAGATTTGATGTTACCCAATCCCTACAAACCTATAAATGCTGATTTCAGATCACGTATTTTCGTAAAAATCTCAACATGAGATCAAAATTCAGATAAAACACACAGCAGATTCTGAAATTTTCTGAAATTTTTGAATGGAAGCTCATAATACATTCATGTATTAAAATACAAACTCAAAATTCATTCAAAGATGCAAACAAGCTACCTTCATTCCAAAAGATTCTGAATTTTTTTTCGAATTTGATAGTATTCCCGGCGATTTGGTTTACTATTCCCGCCGACTGGTTTAGTATTCCTGGCGATTGGTTCGTTTCAAAGAAAATTTCTGAAATATAAAGTAAGTAGTATTTAATTTTGTTTGAATTTTGATTTTGATTTTGATTCTAAAATTTGTTTATTTTGCTGTTGATTTCCATATATTAATAACAAAAACTTAGGTAAGTGTGTATCATAACATTGTTGATTATATTGACTCCTAAAATGGATTAATCTTGGTAATTTTTATCATGTGGATTTTTTTAGACTTAGAGGCATATCATGTGTTTGGTACAAGTTAAAATGAGTAACGAATGTGTGTTAGAGTATGTGTTAGAATATGTGACACATGTAGCGTCAAATTTGTAGTAACACGTGTGTTACTATATATCACTTGCTTCATTAAAAATTTAAGTTCAATAATACCAGTAACACATGTGTTACTGTTTATTAAAATGGATTAATCATGACAATTTTCATCATGTAGCTTTTTTTTAGACTTAGAGGCATATCATGTGTTTGGTCCAATTTAAAATAAGTAACGCATGTGTGTGTTAGTGTATGTGTTAGAATATGTGATACATGTAGCGTCAAATTTGTAGTAACACGTGTGTTACTATATATCACTTGCTTCATTAAAAATTTAAGTTCAATAATACTAGTAACACATGTGTTACTGTTTATTAAAATGGATTAATCATGGCAATTTTCATCATGTGGATTTTTTTAGACTTAGAGGCATATCATGTGTTTGGTGCAAGTTAAAATGAGTAACGAATGTGTGTGTTAGTGTATGTGTTAGAATATGTGATACATGTAGCGTCAAATTTGTAGTAACACGTGTGTTACTATATATCACTTGCTTCATTAAAAATTTAAGTTCAATAATACCAGTAACATGTGGATTTTTTTAGACTTAGAGGCATATCATGTGTTTGGTGCAAGTTAAAATGAGTAACGAATGTGTGTGTTAGTGTATGTGTTAGAATATGTGATACATGTAGCGTCAAATTTGTAGTAACACGTGTGTTACTATATATCACTTGTTTCATTAAAAATTTAAGTTCAATAATACCAGTAACACATGTGTTACTGTTTATTAAAATGGATTAATCTTGATAATTTTCATCATGTGGCTTTTTTTAGACTTGGAGGCATATCATGTGTTTTGTGCAAGTTAAAATGAGTAACGAATGCGTGTGTTAGTGTATGTTTTAGAATATATAATGTTAGTGTATGTGTTAGAATATATAATACATGTAGCGTCAAATTTGTAGTAACACGTGTGTTACAATATATCACTTGTTTCATTAAAAATTGAAGTTCAATAATACCAGTAACACATGTGTTACTGTTTATTAAAATGGATTAATCTTGGTAATTTTCATCATGTGGATTTTTTTAGACTTAGAGGCATATCATGTGTTTGGTGCAAGTTAAAATGAGTAACGAATGTGTTTGTTAGTGTATCTGTTAGAATATGTGATACATGTAGTGTCAAATTTGTAGTAACACGTGTGTTACTATATATCACTTGTTTCATTAAAAATTTAAGTTCAATAATACCAGTAACACATGTGTTACTGGTTATTAAAATGAATTAAACATGGTAATTTTCATCATGTGGCTTTTTTTAGACTTCGAGGCATATCATGTATTTGGTACAATTTGAAATAAGTAACGCATGTGTGTGTTAGTGTATGTATTAGAATATTTGATATATGTAGCGTCAAAGTTGTAGTAACACTTGTGTTACTATATATCACTTGCTTCATTAAAAATTTAAGTTTAATAATACCAGTAACACATTTGTTACTGTTTATTAAAATGGATTAATCATGCCAATTTTCATCATGTGGCTTTTTTTCAGACTTAGAGGCATATCATGTGTTTGGTCCAATTTAAAATGAGTAACACATGCGTGTGTTAGTGTATGTGTTAGAATATGTGATACATGTAGCGTCGAATTTGTAGTAACACGTGTGTTACTATATATCACTTTCTTAATTAAAAATTTAAGTTCAATAATACCAGTAACACATGTATTACTATTTATTAAAATGGATTCATCATGGCAATTTTCATCATGTGGCTTTTTTTTAGACTAGAGGCATATCATGTGTTTGGTGCAATTTAAAATAAGTAACTAATGTGTGTATTAGAGTATGTGTTAGAATATGTGATACATGAAGCGTCAAATTTGTAGTAACACGTGTGTTACTATATATAACTTGCTTCATTAAAAATTCAAGTTCAATAATACAAGTAACACATGCGTTACTGTTTATTAAAATAGATTAATCTTGGTAATTTTCATCATGTGGATTTGTTTAGACTTAGAGACATATCATGTGTTTGGTGCAAGCTAAAATTAGTAACGAATGTGTGTGTTAGTGTATGTGTTAGAATATGTGATACATGTAGCGTCAAATTTGTAATAACACGTGTGTTACTATATATCACTTGTTTCATTAAAAATTTAAGTTCAATAATACCAGTAACACATGTGTTACTGTTTATTAAAATGGGTTAATCTTGGTAATTTTCATCATGTTGCTTTTTTTTAGATTTAGAGGCATATCATGTGTTTGGTGCAAGTTAAAGTGAGTAACGAATGTGTGTGTTAGTGTATGTGTTAGAATATGTAATACATGTAGCGTCAAATTTGTAATAACACGTGTGTTACAATATATCACTTACTTCATTAAAAATTTAAGTTCAATAATACCAGTAACACATGTGTTACTGTTTATTAAAATGGATTAATCTTGGTAATTTTCATCATGTGGCTTTTTTTAGACTTAGAGGCATATCATGTGTTTGGTGCAAGTTAAAATGAGTAACGAATGTATTTGTCAGTGTATGTGTTAGAATATGAGATACATGTAGCGTCAAATTTCTAGTAACACGTGTGTTACTATATATCACTTGTTTCAGTAAAAATTTAAGTTCAATTATACCAGTAACACATGTGTTACTGGTTATTAAAATGAATTAAACATGGTAATTTTCATCGTGTGGCTTTTTTAAGACTTCGAGGCATATCATGTGTTTGGTACAATTTAAAATGAGTAATGCAAGTGTGTGTTAGTGTGTGTATTAGAATATTTGATACGTGTTGCGTCAAAGTTGTAGTAACACGTGTGTTACTATATATCACTTCCTTCATTAAAAATTTAAGTTCAATAATACCAGTAACACATGTGTTACTGTTTATTAAAATGGATTAATCATGTCAATTTTTATCATGTGACTTTTTTTCAGACTTAGAGGCATATCATGTGTTTGGTCCAATTTAAAATGAGTAACGCATGTGTGTGTTAGTGTATGTGTTAGAATATGTGATACATGTAGCGTCAAATTTGTAGTAACACGTGTGTTACTATATATCACTTTCTTCATTAAAAATTTAAGTTCAATAACACCAGTAACACATGTGTTACTGTTTATTAAAATGGATTGATCATGGTAATTTTCATCATGTGGCTTGTTTTTAGACTTAGAGGCATATCATGTGTTTGGTGCAATTTAAAATAAGTAATTAATGTGTGTATTAGAGTATGTGTTAGAATATGTGATACATGTAGCGTCAAATTTGTAGTAACACGTGTGTTACTATATATCTCTTGCTTCATTAAAAATTTAAGTTCAATAATAACAGTAACACATGTGTTACTGTTTATTAAAATGGATTAATCATGACAATTCTCATCATGTGGATTTTTTTAGACTTGGAGGCATATCATGTGTTTGGTGCAAGTTAAAATGAGTAACGAATGTGTGTGTTAGTGTATGTGTTAGAATATGTGATACATGTAGCGTCAAATTTGTAGTAACACGTGTGTTACTATATATCACTTGTTTCATTAAAAATTTAAGTTCAATAATACCAGTAACACATGTGTTACTGTTTATTAAAATGGATTAATCTTGATAATTTTCATCATGTGGCTTTTTTTAGACTTGGAGGCATATCATGTGTTTTGTGCAAGTTAAAATGAGTAACGAATGCGTGTGTTAGTGTATGTTTTAGAATATATAATGTTAGTGTATGTGTTAGAATATATAATACATGTAGCGTCAAATTTGTAGTAACACGTGTGTTACAATATATCACTTGTTTCATTAAAAATTGAAGTTCAATAATACCAGTAACACATGTGTTACTGTTTATTAAAATGGATTAATCTTGGTAATTTTCATCATGTGGATTTTTTTAGACTTAGAGGCATATCATGTGTTTGGTGCAAGTTAAAATGAGTAACGAATGTGTTTGTTAGTGTATCTGTTAGAATATGTGATACATGTAGTGTCAAATTTGTAGTAACACGTGTGTTACTATATATCACTTGTTTCATTAAAAATTTAAGTTCAATAATACCAGTAACACATGTGTTACTGGTTATTAAAATGAATTAAACATGGTAATTTTCATCATGTGGCTTTTTTTAGACTTCGAGGCATATCATGTATTTGGTACAATTTGAAATAAGTAACGCATGTGTGTGTTAGTGTATGTATTAGAATATTTGATATATGTAGCGTCAAAGTTGTAGTAACACTTGTGTTACTATATATCACTTGCTTCATTAAAAATTTAAGTTTAATAATACCAGTAACACATTTGTTACTGTTTATTAAAATGGATTAATCATGCCAATTTTCATCATGTGGCTTTTTTTCAGACTTAGAGGCATATCATGTGTTTGGTCCAATTTAAAATGAGTAACACATGCGTGTGTTAGTGTATGTGTTAGAATATGTGATACATGTAGCGTCGAATTTGTAGTAACACGTGTGTTACTATATATCACTTTCTTAATTAAAAATTTAAGTTCAATAATACCAGTAACACATGTATTACTATTTATTAAAATGGATTCATCATGGCAATTTTCATCATGTGGCTTTTTTTTAGACTAGAGGCATATCATGTGTTTGGTGCAATTTAAAATAAGTAACTAATGTGTGTATTAGAGTATGTGTTAGAATATGTGATACATGAAGCGTCAAATTTGTAGTAACACGTGTGTTACTATATATAACTTGCTTCATTAAAAATTCAAGTTCAATAATACAAGTAACACATGCGTTACTGTTTATTAAAATGGATTAATCTTGGTAATTTTCATCATGTGGATTTGTTTAGACTTAGAGACATATCATGTGTTTGGTGCAAGCTAAAATTAGTAACGAATGTGTGTGTTAGTGTATGTGTTAGAATATGTGATACATGTAGCGTCAAATTTGTAATAACACGTGTGTTACTATATATCACTTGTTTCATTAAAAATTTAAGTTCAATAATACCAGTAACACATGTGTTACTGTTTATTAAAATGGATTAATCTTGGTAATTTTCATCATGTTGCTTTTTTTTAGATTTAGAGGCATATCATGTGTTTGGTGCAAGTTAAAGTGAGTAACGAATGTGTGTGTTAGTGTATGTGTTAGAATATGTAATACATGTAGCGTCAAATTTGTAATAACACGTGTGTTACAATATATCACTTACTTCATTAAAAATTTAAGTTCAATAATACCAGTAACACATGTGTTACTGTTTATTAAAATGGATTAATCTTGGTAATTTTCATCATGTGGATTTTTTTAGACTTAGAGGCATATCATGTGTTTGGTGCAAGTTAAAATGAGTAACGAATGTATTTGTCAGTGTATGTGTTAGAATATGAGATACATGTAGCGTCAAATTTCTAGTAACACGTGTGTTACTATATATCACTTGTTTCAGTAAAAATTTAAGTTCAATTATACCAGTAACACATGTGTTACTGGTTATTAAAATGAATTAAACATGATAATTTTCATCGTGTGGCTTTTTTAAGACTTCGAGGCATATCATGTGTTTGGTACAATTTAAAATGAGTAATGCAAGTGTGTGTTAGTGTGTGTATTAGAATATTTGATACGTGTTGCGTCAAAGTTGTAGTAACACGTGTGTTACTATATATCACTTCCTTCATTAAAAATTTAAGTTCAATAATACCAGTAACACATGTGTTATTGTTTATTAAAATGGATTAATCATGTCAATTTTTATCATGTGACTTTTTTTCAGACTTAGAGGCATATCATGTGTTTGGTCCAATTTAAAATGAGTAACGCATGTGTGTGTTAGTGTATGTGTTAGAATATGTGATACATGTAGCGTCAAATTTGTAGTAACACGTGTGTTACTATATATCACTTTCTTCATTAAAAATTTAAGTTCAATAACACCAGTAACACATGTGTTACTGTTTATTAAAATGGATTGATCATGGTAATTTTCATCATGTGGCTTTTTTTTAGACTTAGAGGCATATCATGTGTTTGGTGCAATTTAAAATAAGTAATTAATGTGTGTATTAGAGTATGTGTTAGAATATGTGATACATGTAGCGTCAAATTTGTAGTAACACGTGTGTTACTATATATCTCTTGCTTCATTAAAAATTTAAGTTCAATAATAACAGTAACACATGTGTTACTGTTTATTAAAATGGATTAATCATGACAATTCTCATCATGTGGATTTTTTTAGACTTGGAGGCATATCATGTGTTTGGTGCAACTTAAAATGAGTAACTAATGTGTGTGTTAGTGTATGTGTTAGAATATGTGATACATGTAGCGTCAAATTTGTAGTAACACGTGTGTTACTATATATAACTTGCTTCATTAAAAATTTAAGTTCAATAATACCAGTAACACAAGTGTTACTGTTTATTAAAATGGATTAATCATAGAAATTTTCATCATCTGGCTTTTTTTTAGACTTAGAGGCATATCATGTGTTTGGTGCAATTTAAAATAAGTAACTAATGTGTGTGTTAGTGTATGTGTTAGAATATGTGATACATGTAGCGTCAAATTTGTAGTAACACGTGTGTTACTATATATCACTTGCTTCATTAAAAATTTAAGTTCAATAATACCAGTAACACATATGTTACTGTTTATTAAAGTAGAATAATCTTGGTAATTTTAATCATGTGGTTTTTTTTAGACTTAGAGGCATATCATGTGTTTGGTACAAGTTAAAATGAGTAACGAATGTGTGTGTTAGTGATGTGTTAGAATATGTAGCGTCAAATTTGTAGTAACACGTGTGTTACTACATATGTTAATATATATCACTTGCTTTATTAAAAATTTAAGTTCAATAATACCAGTAACACATCTGTTACTGTCTATTAAAATTGATTAAACTTGGTAATTTTCATCATGTGGATTTTTTTAGACTTAGAGACATATCATGTGTTTGGTGCAAGTTAAAATGAGTAACGAATGTTTGTGTTAGTGTATGTGTTAGAATATGTGATACATGTAGCGTCAAATTTGTAGTAACACGTGTGTTACTATATAGCACTTGCTTCATTAAAAATTTAAGTTCAATAATACCAGTAACACATGTGTTATTGTTTATTAAAATGGATTAATCTTGGTAATTTTCATCATGTGACTTTTTTTTAGACTTAGAGGCATATCATGTGTTTGGTGCAATTTAAAATGAGTAACGCATGTGTGTGTTAGTGTATGTATTAGAATATTTGATACAAGTAGGGTCAAATTTGTAGTAACACGTGTGTTACTATATATCACTTGCTTCATAAAAAATTTAAGTTCAATAATATCAGTAACACATGTGTTACTGTCTATTAAAATGGATTAATCTTGGTAATTTTCATCATGTGGCTTTTTTTTAGACTTATAGGCATATCATGTGTTTGGTGCAAGTTAAAATAAGTAACTAATTTGTGTGTTAGTGTATGTTTTAGAATATGTGATACATGTAGCGTCAAATTTGTAGTAACACGTGTGTTACTATATATCACTTACTTCATTCAAAATTTAAGTTCAATAATACCAGTAACACATGTGTTACTGTCTATTAAAATGGATTAGTCTTGGTAATTTTCATCATGTGGCTTTTTTTTAGACTTATAGGCATATCATGTGTTTGGTGCAAATTAAAATAAGTAACTAGTGTGTGTTAGTGTGTGTTTTAGAATATGTGATACATGTAGCGTCAAATTTGTAGTAACACGTGTGTTACTATATATCACTTGTTTCATTAAAAATTTAAGTTCAATAATACCAGTAACTGTCTATTAAAATAGATTAATCATGGTAAATTTTATCATGTGGCTTTTTTTAGATTAGAGGCATATCATGTGTTTGGTGCACGTTAAAATAAGTAACTATTGTGTGTGTTAGTGTATATTTTAAAATATGTGATACATGTAGCGTCAAATTTGTAGTAACACGTGTGTTACTGCGTGTGTTACTGCATGCTTGATTAAAAATTTAAGCTCAATAATACCAGTAACACATGTGTTACTATTTATTAAAATAGATTAATCATGACAATTTTCATCATGTGGCTTTTTTTTATACTTAGAAACATATTTTGCAAAGCTTTTTGGTGCATGAAAAATTGAATAACATGTATAGTGACTGTCATGTGTTTGGTGCAAGTTAAAATGAGTAAGTGTTTGATTTTTTACAGGTATGGAGTACATCAATATCTTCTTACATTACAATGGTGAATGGAAAGAAAACCATGAATACAAGAATTTCAAGAAGGCTGGGATCTTGGTTCCTTTAGAATGCACAGTCAACACGCTTGTTGAAGAAATTTATTCAGAATTGGAGTTGAATCCATCAATTATGGACATAACAATTCAGTATGAAGTGAAGTATAGTGAGCCTCCGATAATGATTAGAACTAATAAGTCCCTTGTCTTTTATTTGGAATTGAAGAGAAAAGACAAGGATTTTACAAGTTTTCCCTTATGCATTGATTTTTCAACAGTAACCGCTTCTAGTGCATCATTTAATCTTCAAGCAGCTACTTCTACATGTCCAGACATGCTACAATTACAGTTATATGAAAGAAAGAACACAACAATCATAGTTCCTCCAATATTACCAACTGTTGAAGATATCGCTTGTGATGTTTCTCATAACGTACTTGAAGTTGACGATGTGATTATGGAAGCTGAAACAACCATGATTTTTCATCCAAATGTTGATAAGATTGAAAGAAATCAGATTTACTGGAATAAAGAGGTCTTGATGAATAGTGTTGCTATATATGCCATGCGAAACCACTTCCAGTTCAAGGTGAAAAAATCAGACAAAAAGGTTTATGTCCTAAAATGCATGGATTCAAACTGTCAATGGTCTTTCAGAGCTTCAAAGGTTGGAAAAACAGACAACTTCAAACTAAGGTACATTAGAAATAAACATGTATGTTCAATGGATATAATTTTAGGAGATCATCGACAAGCTTCTAGTTCATTGGTAGGAAGTTGCATCAAGTATAAATACACCTCTGCAAAAACTATATACACGGTGATATAATAAATGACATGAGGAATGAATATGGGGTGTCACTAAGTTATAATAAAGCTTGGAGGGCTCGAGAGCATGCATTTGTGCAATTGAGAGGTGATCCAAACGAATCATATAGAAAACTTCCTACATACTTGTATATGTTGAAAGTAACAAATCCAGGATCAATTACAAAACTAGAGACCGATGTAAATAATCGGTTCAAGTACGGTTTCATGGCCTTAGGAGGTTCTTTGCAAGGATGGAAGTACTGCAGACCTGTAATTGTAATTGATGGAACATTCTTAAAAGGGTATTATGGTGGGACATTATTCACAGCATGTACACAAGACGCGAATAACAATATTTTTGTATTGGCTTTCGGAGTTGGAGACAATGAGAATAACAATTCATGGGAATGGTTTTTACAATTGTTGAAAGAATCTTTTGGAGAGCGGGATGACTTGTGCATCATCTCAGATAGACACCAGAGCATAAAAAATGTCATAGAGAAAGTATATCCGGAAGCCATGCATGGTGTTTGTTCATACCATTTATTGCAAAATTTAAAGAAGACTATTGGCAAGGGTAAAACAAAACATGACAGACCACTACAATGCAGCTGCTAGGGCCTACACAAAGGCTGAATTTGACAACCACA
Organism: Forsythia viridissima; assembly: GCA_030279155.1. NCBI lineage: Eukaryota > Viridiplantae > Streptophyta > Magnoliopsida > Lamiales > Oleaceae > Forsythia > Forsythia viridissima. The sequence goes on from CM059042.1 coordinate 44,699,590, forward strand.
TGAGCCAACTTGAGAAAATCGACAAAAGAATCTGACCTTATTTGGTATGTTTTAATGTTTATTAGTATAAAACAATGCCTTTAACAATTATAATATACTAATTGACAAAAGTTTGTTCTTAATGTAGGAAGATGCTGGATATCATACATGGTCGAGAGCCTATATGACAAAGAATAGATATTCAACAATGACGTCAAATATAGTTGAGTCGGTCAATTCAGTTACGAAACCGGCCAAAAGTTTTCCTATAGACTTTCTGTTGGAATTCTTGAGATGCCTTGTACAAAATTGGTTTTCCAAAAATTGGGAAGATGCACAAGCAACATTCACTACACTTGCAACAAAATATGAACGTATGATGCGGGAAAATTCAAGAGACGCAATAAAAATGAAGGTAACATCTAAAACATTCTTGAATCTTTATATTGTAAGGTCAACTATGATGTCCATACAAAGTAACATGCACTAAAAAGAATACAGTAACACGCATGTTACTAAAGAAGAATAACAATGATATATGACTTTTAACATACAGTAACATATGTGTTACTCATACATTACCGCAACTTAATTGTTATTTTTGTTATTTGTTCACTTGCTTCAACCTCTTACTTCTAGTTGATATGAGTAACACATATGTTACTATGTGTTAGAAGTCATAAATCATGCTGAATTTTATTTTTGTATTGTTTATTGCCTATTAAATACGATCTTATATATGTTACGTTGTACATTGCATATGTGTCTTCATCTAGCCAAGTGCTACACCAAGTTAATGACGGTGTATCTTCCTATTTAGTGAACATGCACGAAAAGACCTGCTCATGCAATAGATTTCAAATAGATGAGATTCCATGCAAACATGCTCTATCAATAGTTGCAAATAAACATCTCAGTTCTTACACCTATTACTCCAAATTCTACACAAGAGAGTCGTACATAAATGCATACAAAGGGATAATCTTTCCACTTGGTAACTGTACAGATTGGGTTGTACCAAATGATGTTTCATTCAGTATTGTACTACCACCAATACCAACAAGAAAATCTGGAAGACCCAAAGAAAATCGGTATCGATCGAAAAGAGAGGAGAAGCAAATAACAAAATGTGGGAGATGTGGATCATATGAACACAATCGAAGAACGTGCAATAACCCAATACCATTGAACCTGAAGAAAAAAAAAAGAAACTCCATATGAATTTTTGAATATTTTTCTATTGAATTTCAGACTTGATTGTTCATACCAATTGTTCAAGTTTACTTTCTGTTCAGTAGTGACACGTTGGACAATCACATTTCGTTGAACATTGTTGTTATGATTTCAATGTTTGCTCGTTTCATGCCATTAGCTGACATGATATTACTGTTCATTTTATTAATGACACAACCTAAAAGCTAGTTGTGGTCTGGTTATTAGATAAGTCTCCAATCAAATGTCTCATTTTTGCAATTTTTCACAATTTCAAATATGATCTTCATTGAATGTAATTGGCACATATTTAATTGTGTTGAGGAAGCGAAGAGGAGTTGAAGAAAATCTGTAATTTGCAGGTAAGTTCTTGAAGGGACTTTGACTGTAAAATGGGAATTTTGGTGTTTTCCCAGTTGAGAAATTTAGAGTATGTTCATTGGTTTCACCTGTGATTATTGGATTTTGGTGCCTAATGGTTTATCCATTGGTTATGATGATGGCATTGCTCTAAACTTGAACTCTGTATATTCTTCGAATGGTATGGCTCGGTCTACCAGTATGCCGGATATGCTTAGTGATTCTTCATTGTCGAACTCGCACGGTATAAACTTGTTCGTCCTCTTTCTGGCCTCTATAAGTAGTTGAGTTCTAGTTCAGGCATTCATGGCAAACTAGAAGGTTAAAAATTGTTATACCTGTTGACTATTTACCTGTGCATGTTATCCAAATTGGCTGAGGCATTGCATTTCAGCTTAAAAGTGCCCAGATCCTTGCATTTCAGCTTAAAAGTGCCCAGATCCTAGTGGAACACACGTACCCACACTTTTAACAATTAGGACTTGGGAGAGAAAGAAACAAGTGATAGTGCAAATGCAAACTTGACTACAGTACAGTATGATTAGTAACAGGGAGATCGTTCAACATCTCAAAAGTTTAGTGAGTTGGTCCCAGTTCAGAATATATTTTCAGCCAGATCTATTACTTTTTCCCTTCTGCAGAACAATTGCAAACTTGACCACACAATTTGTATACATATTTTGATAGTAAAATTAAGCTGTACGTGATTAAAAGAACAAAGTAACAAGGAAAGTACACGGCAGGAGTTTGGATTGTGGCACAATTGGCAAATATATATTGCCTTAATGCGGTACTCTCTTTCGACTCAGAATTTCCTATTCTTTTAGCTGATGCTGGAGAAAAGTGTCAAATCTGTTCAGTTACTCTATAACACTTTAATAAGACCACAAGCCTATTTGATGAATTATCACTCTCACATAATTGAACTAGAGTAACATGCATGTTCCTTTCAAACAAAGATTTTTCGATTTTTCAAGATCATTTGACACTTGATCTTTTCAAACTCTATGTTCTCAAAACCATCATTAAAAAAAAAAGCTGAATGAAAAAGATTCTTCAACTGATAATAACCAATGCCATATAAAACAATTCACCTAGGGTAACACATGTGTTACTTACATGAAAGACAGCGTAAAACCATTACGTTAGATAAAAAATACATCATATACAGGAGAACAATGCCCTCATATACAAACTACATATTTACAAATTAAAAATGAAATTGTTTTCCTAAATTTTCATACTCTACTTTCCTCTATCCGAAACCCTTTCATCATCCGTATCATACCCTTCATCCAATTTTTTCTTGGCGTATTTATAAAACTGGACAGCAAGACTAAGCCGAGCTTCATGAAGCTTGAATGTCATTGTCGGTTCTTCTATTTTTTGGTGAACAAAATACTCAGCATATTTGATCACATATACGCCACAATTACCACTGTAAAAAAACAAACAAAATAAGTTAGAAAAAAGTTAACTAACCTTTGTTTTTGTTGAGGGAAGTTATCCTTGGTACAAATCAGATTCTGAAATTTAACTAACCTTTGTTTTTGTTGAGGGATGTTATCCAATATATTAACAGTCAATGGACTTAGAGGATCCTTGCCATCATAGAGACTTGTATCTACAACACTAGAGGCGCTAGCTTTATAAAATCCACTATGGAGTAGCAGACGTGGAATGATTTCAACGTATGGCTTCACTGATTGATGAACATGGAAGTCAAGAATTATCTTACGGTATGAATTGTACACATTAAGGCATCGACTTCTGACATCAAAATCTAAGAGGATCCAATGTGCTTTATTTTCCATCAAAACAGGAAGTAACACATGGTCAACATCCCACCATGGTTTGTTACATCCTATTCGATATCCTCGAACATATGAGAGAAGCGCTTTATGATTAGCCACCACACTTTGATCATTCAAAAAATGTTGCAAAATCATCTTAATGAAACAGTCAAATGCATAGTCGGTTGTGGTCAAACGAATTTGTAATCTACTACTATGCTTTACCGTCTTCTGAAGATGATAAAATGCAACATCAATATGCTGGGGAAAAAAAACAGCAGCCAATGTAATGAATAAAAAAAAACTCTAGTTAACTTCCAAATGATAAATTACAATACAGAAAACATATAAATTATACCGTGTCTCCCAAGCACTCTCCGAGAGTCCGCAAGTCATAAAACCACTTCTTATTATCAACCTCAGCTACTCCAAAGTCAAATGGCGGGTTGAGTATTTCATTCTTATCATCAAATCTTTTCTTCCTACAAACATAATACTTACAAGATATTAAAAACAATAAACTCGTTACAGTATAACTATTTGGAAGAAGGAAGGAAACTTACTTATTCTTCTTTAACAACCCTACACTATACCATTCCTCAAAATCAACAACATCTTCAATTGCAACAACATTTAATTTGTCAGGTAATGCATATGTACCAGTCCTCATCTCTCGAATTTTTGCTGACGATCCAAAATTCGATGTATAAGGAGATTTAAACACTGCCGCTGCTTTCCTAAGCCTCTTCCTGGGTATATCAGGAGTAATGTCATCGACTAAAATGTAATCGTCGTCATCATCAACATCCTGAAAAATAAGTAACATTATCAATTACATAAAAATGCAAGGGTAACAATTATTTGTGGATCAAAGTAACATATAATGTGAAAACACTACCTCTTCGTTTTTAGAAGTTGACAGATATCTCATTTGAACAGATTTATCAATCATTTTCAGGTCAAGTTCGGTAAATTCCATATCATCTAGTTCAATGTCATTAGCATTAGATTCATCATCAATCCCTAAGTCAAAACTAGGACAAAAGTTCAGCACATCAAACATACGTTTGCTAACAAATGTCCCTTCGAATAAATATTTTTTAGCTTCTTCGCTTCCAACCTAAGAATACAAATAATCAAAATATGATACCTTAAAAACGGCAACTCATAAACTCAAATTGAACTTCTTACAATTTCAAAGATTTCATATTAAATTTCTTATCTGTACCTCAACCTCAGTACCACTTTCATTCTTAGTTTTATCAACCTGAACTTGTTTCCCTTTTCTATCAAATGGAACCTATAAAAATATAAAACTCCTTCAGTTTTACAAACTTATGATAGAAAGTAACATATGTGTTACTCATTTATAACACATTAAAAAGCACAAGATACTAGATGTACATACCTCCCTCCCAACCTCAACATCTTCTCCTCGTGATCCGATGACATCCTCAAATGGAACCTATACAAATAATTAACATAAGAAAATATGTGTTACTCAGTAAGAGTATCGGTATCAAACTAAATTTATTAACAAAATGGCCTAAATTGAGATAAAATGAATAGTTGTACAATTCAATACCTCAAAATCTGTTCCACCATGGTCAAAATCAAATCCATTCCCTTTTGGGTTCAGATCTTCAACCTATAAAAATATAAATTAGAATGATGGTAATACAAATACAAAACCTTATAGTAACACATGTGTTACTGTTTGCTGACAACATGAATCCTAATTTTTCAGCACGTAGTAACATATGCGTTACTCATTGCATCATTTTATTTTTATTTAAAAAGTATCCAAAAAAACATAAAAACATAATAATACATGAAAATGATTTACCTTCCTCCCCGAAGAAGTATCACCAGTGTACAAAACAATCTGCCTGTCAAAAACATTATAACAACTACCACCAGTTTCTTTTCCAAATTGATTTAGAAACTCTGCAAACATCCCTTGCACATTTCTATTTAAATTAGTCACTTCCTTTCTCAAATCATTGTGCAAAGAAATAATTTGGGCTTGATTTCTTTCTAATTCTTGCTGTTTGAATTCAATTTGTGATAAACGATTCATGACGATTTCGTTTAATTCACAACAACCCTAAAAAACAAAAAAGAAACAACATCATACAAAAGGAAAGCAGAATTCATAAAAAAAATTTAAAAAACTAGTGCCTAAAACTATAAAATACTGTCTTACCTGTCCTTTTTCACCGGGAGCAGGCCTCGAAGAACTAGTACCAAATTTGTTGCCAGTCTGCTTCTTATGAAACAATCCCGAAGCATATATTTCATTCTTCTCTTCATTGGTCGCCACAAACTGAATTACCTCAAGCTACATGAAAATCATTGGTTAATAAAGTCAACTTCTGAACACAATAAAAACAAAGTAATAGGTAATTACTTACTTCTGAATGCTTAAACACTTCCTCTTCCAGTTGTGGACCGGTAACATGCACATCAGTTTCCCACTTCAACATGCGGGGATAGGCCTCTCCAACCATGGTACAAAATTTCCCATTAAGGCAAGCAATTGTCTTGTAGGCTCATAGTTGGAGGGAAAGTGGAAATCCGTTAAGCCGATAAGACCAAGAAGATTTTTTACCAGATACACGCTTCTTGTTTTCCAAACTTAAAGCAGACTTGAAAGACCTAAGTATGATTCGATAAAGATCCTCTCCCCAGACAAAGTCATCACACTCCAGCCTATCTACCAACCTCATGTGCCGTTCATCAACTGATTTGTTATAGGAGGTAGTGTACAAAAAACAGGATATCAGGTAGAGCTTAGCCAACTTTACAACATCTTCATGAGATACTTGGTCATTCAATCCCATGAAAACTCGTTGGAGCTCAAATTTTGATACTTTCTGAAGACCAAAAAAGTATGTATCCTTTAAACGATTCTTTCCTAAATCATATGTAGAAATGTCAACAGTGCCCACACTTCGGAGTCCTACTGTTAGACAAAACTCATCCAATGAAAACCTAATACACCCTCCCCCTATTCTAAACCATATTTCATCATCGTTAGGTTGCTGAACCTGCCTTAACAACAACGAATGAATCAATTGAGGCTGTAATATCAATCTTCTCATTTCAAGAAAAGACCCAAAACAACTACCTCGAAACATCTCTTTTTCTACACTATTGAGCTTATGGAAAATGTTAGCTATCATCCATATACTTTACAACTAGTTTACCCGATGCCCATGTCTTCGGGTTGGTTGAATAATCCCAATCCTGGCAAAAAAAAAAAATCATACAAGTCAGTACATATAACATAATTTTAATCACAAACCTAAATAAACAGTATAAATGACAACAACCACTTTTCAACAAACATCGAAATCACCTAATATATGTACAGAAACACAGACAAAGTGTATAAAACATAGATTTTATGAATGACCTAAGCCACAAACTTACATGTGCATGTATTTCAGACTTCCACTAAGAAAGCATGTATTTGAATATATGACTGAACATAGTGCGTGAGGGATCCTTTGCCACTAAGAAAGCATGTATTTGAACCTTTCACGCACAATGTTCAGTCATACTTGTTGAATCGACTAAATACAGGCAAAAAAAAAAATCCCCTGAAGAACCGTACATTAAGGAAGCCATAGAAAAGCTACACAATACAGAAAAATGCAATACATACGTTTGGTGTATATAGGACTTCATCATCCTCTTTTAATTTTTTCGATTTCTTCGATTTCTTCTTATCTCTATGACTTGAAGTCTCAGCAATCGTTCTCTTCGCCCTTGTAGACGCCATATTTATTTGTAATTCTATATTTACCGATTTTCGAGTTTTCACCATGGCTTGATTGAAGAACCGATTATAGAAAGTGGATAGGAAGAAATTGTGAAAGATTGCGCTGAAATCGTGATGTTGTTTTGCCCTAATTGTAAATGAGTGCTTTGAATGAAGAACCGATTATGGCAATTGGAGAAGAAAGTGATGAAAGTGCTTTGCCCTTGAAGAAATTGGAAAAGTACCGTTTTGGAGAGAGAGTGTTTTGTCTTGGAGAAGGGATAACGTGTTTGCCTAAATGGGTGGGTGGGTGTGTGAGTTTTGTCCAATATATCCTTACCTAGTTTAACTATAATATGTGAGTTAAATATCATTAAATTATAATTAAAAAGGGTAAATATTGATATTATTAAAAAGAAGGTATATTTCAACTTTTTTCCCAAAAAGGGGTATTCTAGCTAATTAACTCTTAATTAATTTAGCCAATAAATAATTAAGTCCGACCCAACTAATTGGATATTGGACATTAATTCTTACATTAATAAGAAAGAAATTGTTTTAAAAAATTTAGAAAATGAGAGAGATTATCCCAATTAATTAATGATAAATGTATTTATTACAGTTCAATGGTCTCTTTAAATCACTAAATTAGACATATTGTTTTAATCTATTTGTATATTTACTGGTTTTTTTCTTCAGAATTTGTATATTTAGTTTATATGTAAATGAAATTGTTGAATGAAAGTTTGATTGTATATATTAAAAAAGATATATTTCATGAAATTGATAATAATGTAATTTTCAAAATCTTTGCGGGGTCAATTGACCTCCTTTGTCCCTTAGCAGCTCCACCCCTGAGTAGGCTAACCTTAAACTACCAGGCTTGCCCAAAATAGTCCGAACTACTAACTGACCAGGTCTTCACCGGGCTAGTTTACAAGTCGGCAAGCCTTAACCAATTAATTACCCGACCATAAATTTATGAAAAAGTTAGGGATGTGCTCCTTAATCTTTCACGTAGTATGGTTATAGGTCCACAATATTTAAAAGTGAGCTATAAATTTTCAACCTATTTAAAACTGTGAATCCGAATCTCTACATGATGGAAACGTCAATGCAAATGTCAAAATTGCACACGATTTGCACATGAATTAGAGAAAAATGTTAAGTGGTTTGGTGATTTTTTTCTTTCTTTTAATTTCGAGTTACCTGAAAGTCTTGTACAATTTTAATGCTCACATTGACGATTTTAGTTACGTAGGGCCCAAATTCACATATTTAAATAGGTTGGAGACGTAGAACCTAATTTTTTAGGCTATGAATCCATAACTACACCAGAAGAAAGGTTGAGGAGCTTAGCTCTAATTTTCTTTAAATTTGTAAAGAATGTTGGAAAAGAGAAAGATAAAGAAAGATATAAAAAACTTTTGTAAATTTTGAAAACAATTTAATGCACATACTTGCCATGATTATTTCCAAAGGCAGACTTCCGCCTTTAATAATATCACAAGGCAAAAGATAGCACTCAAGCATTTGCAAGGCAAATTAATTTGTCTTTATACTTTAAAAAATCGAGGCTAAAACTTCTGCCCTAAGAATATATCAAGGTAAGGTTTTTTATTTTTTATTTTTTATTAATTTTAAAATTTACCAATTTCATTTATGGAAAAAGGAAACTCATGTGTTTTTACTCAATATAGACTGGACCGACCCTCTTTTAAAATGAGTCGACAAGTCAATTTGACTCTAAACCGAATTAGACTGGAAGTTTCTGGCACGACCCCACCTTATCTGGTCTGGTCCACTTATTTTGACATGTCTACTCTATACAAGACAGATAGATACAACTTTAATTTGATTGTCTGAGACTATACTAGTGATACATTTGAGTATGTACATGGATAAATTGACTAAGAGTGTGATTTTCTCAAAGTTCGAAAATGCGCAAGGCATGGTAAGACGACAAGGTCAAGTCTTAAACATTACTTTTGTTGGCATGCCTAGGCTCTATTTTTAATATTATTTTAATAATCTAAAATCATTATTTAATAAGACCATTATTATAATTATTGTAATGATACAGTTAATAATGATACAGTGGTCAAAAAAATAGAGTTGGCTATCTTTTCCATGCATTCCTCGACTTTTTCCTCGTACTTCATGCTCGCATTTTCCCGCCTTTTAAACACTAGATTTTCTTACCATGATCGATCTCCCCATTTTGACAAGTATGCTCTAAACTTGGGGTAGGTATAGACTATTTAGAATCTTCTTAAGTATGTACATAAGAATTTAAAATAATTTTTGATTCCCTTCATCGGATCATCTTTGTGTCGAGAAAGAAGCCGTGATAGGAAATGACATTTGGCAAATTTTGAAGTGTTTGAGAAGATTCTAAATTGTGCTAGTAACTAAATTGTCGCACATTGAATTCTAACCATAGTCCATATATTTATTTTAGCTTTCAAAATCAGTTGGTCTGACTGAAAAATCAAGAACTGATTTGGTTCGGCTCTGGCCTAAAACTGCCATATTCAAAATCAAGTAAAAATTGTCTATTGAGCTGGTTGAAACTTGACGCGTTCACGATTTTCATGAATTGGTCGGTTGGCTTCTTTCTTAATGGAAAAATGAAAATTTTAAAAATCTAAGGGCTAAAATGGTAAAAATATTGCTAATGAACACATTGAAAGGGTTGAAACACGAAATCATTCTCAAATTTAGGGTTTGATCCTATATTGTTTTACTTCTTCAATTCTCCTTCTTCTAAACTCGCAAACTTGCAATACTTCATTATTTTGTTCTTCGGAGGGTACCTTTTGGGTATATGGACACCAAAAATTAAACTGAAAAGGTACCATGGAGTGTAGTGAAGACGGTCAAAATATAAAAATAAAGGGGGAAGGTAAGGGTTAAAAAGAATAACTAGGGTCTTGAAGATTGGATTGGGAGTGTTTGATGTTCAAAGTGACCTTTGAGCTTTTTCAGTTTAAAAATTGTATCAGAAGTGAAGAAATAAAGTGTTGTTTGGGATTCCTATCATGGCAATAGTACAATACAATGTCCAAAACACAGTAATATTATGCAGAATGATTCCTCTTAACGAAGAAGACTGTAAGTGTCATCTTACAAGATCTGCTAAGGTTTGCATTGACCTAAAGGTCTACAAAAACATTAAAATTACATTCAAAGGTGAAGATATTGAATTAAGTCTAACTCTGATCAAGGATTATGAACTCTTACACCAAATAACATTCCTACATCCAATGCAAAACAAAACAATTTGGAAGAAAATTAGCAACATGCATCCTCAATAGTTTCCTCACTAGTGGGAAAAATATTGTTGAAGCAACAATTGAAAGTAATGCCACCTGAATGGGAAATCAAATCAACGAATTTATTTCAGCTCAGCATTGGATCTATCTGGAAGCATGGAATGGAAGACCAATCCTCAAAACTGACGAAGTTCCATGGCCATGCAGTATTATTCATAAGGATGAACAATTGAAACAGTGGAAAGCACGCTCTTACACTATACAAGTACAACATGCTAGAGATACAACCATACAATTGATTACAATTGCTATTAACATGAGAATAACACGACGAAATCAAAAAAGAGGACATAAAAATTTCTACTTATTCAAATTCATTACAATTGCTATTAACATTTCCATATAGAAGACAATTGGATTAATTTTAAACATTCAATCTTTTTTTTTTTAATATCAATTTCATTATCTTGCCACTATTATCAATAAACAATGGTTATAAAAAAAAATAGATTTTACATTATTTAAGTAAATAGATTTTGCATATTCTCAATAAAATAAAACATTCCCAAACAATTCTTCTGTCAAATCTTTAAAAACTAAAAACACAATATATTTCATAATTCAAAATCTAACCCTGATAAACAAAACCGTGCTTGCAAAACAACTGTTAAAAAGCTTATGCTATAAATCAAATTTATGAATTTGAGAAAATGTATTTATACTTTTCATTTTCATTATTAGAGTTTCAATGAATTTTATTATAAAGTTATTAAAACCAAACAAAATAAACAAAATAGGCTTCCATTTCCAATAATACTGATCATTTTCCTCAAATTAATATTTTTGGAGTCTAACACAAAAAATGGAAAATAAAATTTTTGGAGGCTAACACAAAAAAAGAAAACATTTCCCGGGTGTGTTTGATTGCAAGTAAGAAATTTGGATGGAAAGAAAATTAATTCCATAGAATTGAATTGTCAAGAAATTATTAATTGAAAAATAAAACAAATTTTTCATAGAAAATAAAACCTCATCCCCCCCTAAGAAAATATGTTCCCTGAAAATAAGGAAAATGTGGCCAAAACAAGAAAAATGAGAAAATGTTTTACATGAAAAAAAAAAGATTGTAATCAAACACACCCTGAAAAATAGGTGGGAAAATATTTTTTCCATGAAAAGTCTTGTGCAATCAAACATATTAGTTGAAAACACAGCCTATGTTTTATATTTTCTTGGCAAAGAAAATAAAACTTAAAATTAGGTTATAAGGTTAAAAAATTTTATGTAGGTGGTAAAATTTCGCAACAGGCTAGTAAATTACAACTGGCAAGCTCCTACAATGAACCGTTTATCTTAATCTAGCGGTGTAATTTAAAATTGATGAAAATATGACCGTTTGGCAGAACCTTTTTATAACCCAGACGCTGTCCATCATAGAGAGGCGCCGACCGTTGTCTCTTGGTTTTTCTATCAGAGTTTTGAGCGATGAGTGTTGGGTTTTGTGGTTGTCAAAGAAAAATCAAGAAGAACTAGAAAAGGATTTTTGAAGATGGATTCAAGAGCTTTTCCAGAGGAACCCAGAAGTAAGATAATAATAATAAAATTAACAAAAAAACAGGTCAGTCACATTTTTACGATAACGTTCTCTTTTTTGTTGCATAATTCCTTCAGCCATATGATTATCATGTTCTTTATTCGCGCATAGAATGAATCTCGAAGGATGGTCTCATGGTTTTGTTCTTTGGTCCAACTGATAATCAATATGGGTTTCACTGGATTTGTTTTTCTGAATTCTCTGAGGGTGTTCATTGAAACTCTATTCTAATAAGTGCTCTTTTTTGTTTGGTTTAAATAACAATAAGTTGTGGGATTCCTTTTCATTTTATGTATGGATATTTCAGCAATTCTGTTCTGAGAGTGATAATGTTCTCTCTTGTTTCCATAAATCTTTACATTAATGTTCTTTGTTGGTTCATTATGATGAATCTTGACGGATTTTTTCTGGGTTGAAGTGATGATCAATTTTGGGTCTCACTGGGTTTATTTCTGTGCATTCTCTGTGAGTTTCCGCTGGATCTTTAATGGAATTTATGCTTTTTGGGTTTGGTTTGAATAACGATACGTTGTGGGTTTCCTTTTTATATAATGTATGGTTATTTCAGCCATTGTGTAGCTAGAGTGATAATGTTCTCTGTTGTTTGTGTAATTCCTTTGTCTTTCCAGTTATGTTCTTTGTTGGTGCATTTGTATGAATCTTGAAAGATATTTTGTGGGTTTTGTTTTTTGGAGTGATAATCAATCTTGGTTTCACTGTACTTGTTCTATGAATTCTCTGTTGGCTGAATCTTTAATGGAATTTCTGTTTGATTTGAATATTGATAAGTTGTGGGTTTCCTTTTCATTTTACGCATGATTGCTTCAGCAATTGTGTTCTCAGTGATAATGTTCTCTTTGTTTCTTTAATTTCTATATCTTTACGAATACGTTCTTTGTTGGTGCACTGGGATGAATCTTGAAATATTTTTTCTGCTGGATTTATTTCTGTGAATTCTCTGTGGGTATTGCTGAATCTCTTTAATGGAATTTGTGCTTTTTGTGTTTGTGTAATTCCTTTGTCTTTTTACAATTACGCATATTTGTTGGTGCATTTTAGATGAATCTTTAAAGATCTTTTCTCCTTTGGAGAATTGGAGTGATAATGAATTTGAGTTTCACTCTATTTATTCTGTGAATTATTTGTGGTCGGAATCTTTAATGGAATTTGTGTTTGGTTGATAAGTTGTGGGTTTCCTTTACATTTATTATGGTTACTTCAGCAATTGTGTCTCTTGTTTCTTTAATTTCTGTATCATTATGAATACATTCTTTGTTGATGAATCTTTAAGGATTTTTTCTGGTTCACTGGATTATTTTTGTGAATTTTCTATGGGTTTCCCTAAATCTTTAATGGAATTTGTGCTTTTTCTGATGAGTTGTGAGGTTTCTGTTCATTTTATGTATGATTATTTCAACAATTATGTTTCTTATTGAGATAATATCTCTTTGTTTATGTAATTCCTTTGTCTTTATGATTACATTCTTTTTGGTGCATTTGGATGAATATTAAAGGATCTTTTTTGGGTTTTGTTCTCTGGATGATCAATGTTGGGTTTCAATGGATTTGTTTAGTTGAAATCTTTAATGTATTTTATGCTTTTAGTGTTCGGCCTGTGGTTCCTTTTTCATTTTATGTATGTTTATTCTAGCAATTATGTTATCAGACTCCTTTTTGCTTCAATAAAAAATTCAGATTGTGGGATATCCGTTATTATACAGGGAAGAAAAATTAGCTTTCATTGTCGGGTCCCTTTGTCTTTGGTTTCTTTCATCAAATCTAAAATGGTATCCTGCGTGTGATCCAATGTCATTCGTTGACACTGCTCCATCTGGAAGAGTACACATGATCGGGGCTGCCCTATGATAAACATTGCAAAATACCTTCACAAAATTCTAAGGAGCTATAAAGATCTGCAAATCAATATGATAATACAGGGGGAAAGGGACATTGTATCTCAGGAAAGGGAGCAGCAGTATGCTATACTGCAAGAGCTGGGAAGATTGCTGCTATTGCTGAATGTTATTGGCCCTTATAGACAAGTTACTCGGTACGTACAATTAATATTTTCATTTTGAAGATGCCTTAAAGGGTTAATTCAGTACATTTTATATACTACTAACAAAGACAATTTTATAATTTATATTTGTATTGGTTCCGGATGCAAACAAAAATATAACTTTAAAAGCAGCATCCATTTCACGAAGCATTGAGGAGCTTACTGAAGGGTTCTTTCCCAGTGATATGATCTTTATATGTGCATTGGCTAACAGTACGCAGATTAAAACCCCCCTAGAAAAGGAATGAACACGTTTATTTGACGTCATGTTATAACAATTTCTTTTTTGCTATATCTCTCACCTATTCAAGAACTCAGTTAAAGTTCTATGGAAAGCAGCAAGACCTGCAAACAATGACGTTGATCTGAAAGCGACTTTTCTTTCCACCCTAGCCAGGTTCCTCTCTCTGATTAATTCGTTTTCCTTTATTTTTATTACATTTTTCCTCTCTCATTTCATTTCATAGTACTTGATAAACTCAATTAATATAAATATTTAAATTTCATATCTTTTAATTGGATTCAACTAATATTCCTAAAATCCTAATTAAGAGATTTTGTATATTTTCGTTCTACTTCGAAGTTGTTCAAAATATGGAAGCATTACATTTGACAATTATTTAAGTTAGAGCTCAAGCAAGCTCGATCTCGTTCGACCATCAACCAAGGACCAAGATGAGCCTAAGTGAGTTTCAGCCTTGTTTGAAAATAATTTTATCCTAAGGTTTGAGTGAAGCTCGAGCGAGTATCGATCTCTTTCTAGCACAATTTCCTTAAAGGTCGAGTTAGCCTTATTTGAGCACAATTCTATCCGAGGACTAAGTGTGTCATGACGATTGAGTCCAAGTCTCGACCTTGTGATTATTATAATGAGCCCAAATGTGTCACAACCCTGATGGGTATAACATATTATAAAGGTTGACTCCAACACAATGAGTTTTAATCTCGATTGACGATCGAGCAAATCTCGCCCTTCTTTGAGGATAAAATGCCTAAGGGTTTAACCCAAGTGAGTTTCAACCTCGTTTGAATATCATATTTTATCTCAAGGGATGTTTGAGTTGAGCCAAAGTGATCTCGACCTTATTTGAGATAATTTATCCTAAAATGCGAATGGAGTCTAAGAGAGTCTCAACCTCTTTCCTTTTAAGGCCTTTTGGTTAGGGTCGAGACTCGTGTGGTAACATCTTCTTTTTTAATCCCTAATATGTGTATGTGTAGAGAAACATTTCATAACCAGGTGCACCTGTGTGTGAACATTTTTTTTTCGAAAGATTAGCCAACTTTACGTACATTGAGCATCGAAAACCTTCAGGAGCTTCAACAGCCAGCCAAGTTATCTAATGGGCACTAGACCTACAATGTAAGAACTATATGAGCCAATGCCCAATAATTAAAAACTATATATATGCGATGAGTGTGAATGTAGGATGTACTGTTATTTTCGTTTGAAACATCCAACAGAAATGTAATATATTCAAATATGCATAAAATAATCTCGAGAACATTTCTTTTAAAATATTTTCTTTGTATTGGGCCCTTGACCCAGCTACTATACACTAGAAAAGAGTTCTGCGCAATATCAATATCAATAAGCAGTATCAAATGGCCAATATCATTATATTAATGCAGTCGAGTGGACCCTCTTGGGACCATCAGAAGCTCCCCCTCCCTAGAAGTATCCCACCCGCGGCACCAGTACTCAATCACAAGGATCAAGTAAATCATCTTCCCATGATCACCAAAGATCCTATAAAGACTCCTCCTATCTCTCTTTGTAATCACTCAAGAAGTTTCCCGCTTGCGGTACCAACAAATATCACATAAGCTTCAGTGCACTAGTAGTGGTCAATAAAATATTTTTATCATGTAAATTCATTTCTCAATTTACATCGTGCATGCAATATTCTCAACTAGTAGTGGTCAATAAAACATTTTTATGATGTATATTCATTTCTCATGAATGCTTAATCAAACTAGTATCCAATGTGCTTTAAAAAAGAACAACTTCTCAATCGTCGTGACCCACGTCAAATGCATAATAAACTCATCAAAAAGATATAGAAAGTGTCATGACAAAGATCAATAGAAATTACTTCAAGACATCTTATGTCCTTGCATTGTAGTTATAAACGGATTTTTACTTACCTTTTTAACTGTTGAGTTTGTTTCTATGTGTAAGTCGAGTATTTCTCCCTCTTTCTACGTGGCAATTAACATGTAATACCACCTAATATCAGATCTTATCATCGTGTACATGAGACTTTTGATACCAAGGTAATCCAGATAATAGTTATACTTTAAGTTACCACTACAACTTGAAGGCAAGCCTACAACTTCTGTAATTTCTCAAGTTAAGTGCATGTAATCAAACTATAGATGAAGCATTATGATCCTAATATATAACCAAATCAATTCCACAAACTGATAGTTCAATAACAACATTTAGAGGTTGGAAATAGGCAGAACATAAACATGGACAGGTTTTGGTTTTATGTTTGAGTTGTTGCCATGATTCAATTTCTTAAGTCTATTCATACCCAATGAGCCACGAATTTTTAACACAAGTAGGTAACATACCCAATGTTATAGGTATACTTCACCAGAATAGGGCAATTATTGTGACAAGATCAACCCATAAATTAGAACACAGAACACTTGGTGGCTTTAATCAAAAACTTACTATTGAAATCCTCTTTCAATCATAGTAATTAACTTCAATAACTCCCTTAACATCCTTATAAATAAGATTATATCATTTAGAACTCATAATGCACTCAACTTACAAGAAATTACACCAAAATCGTGAGAAAATATACCTGTCCAGATTTTAGTCTCAAGTTGTTGGTTTACTTGTCACTTTTTGCTTCCTTTGCTTACTCTTACAATTGGATTTACTTGAGGCCAACTTAGAGGTGCTAATATGAGAGTATGAGGAATGAAATAAGGTGTGAAAGTCTGTTAGAAGTCGTGCAAGGGATGAGAGGAGGGTTGATAGATAAGTTCAAGTCACAAGCATGAGGTGTTCCTAAGCATGAGGTGTTCAATTGAGAAAAATATGATCTTACACTCATTTAAAGCCTAAATCAGGTGTGGCCACTATGTTTTTCCCCCCCTAAATTGCAACCTAATTTAATTGCTAGAAAGTCATACAAAATTCTCAACATAAATTTTGGGCTGCTCGTTTAATTTCCATACCCAATTGCACCCGACTACTTGATTCTTCCCTAGTTGAATAATTATACTTTGATCATCACCTATCTTTCTTATCCTTATTAACCTCAAAAACCATTCATACAATAAAATATCTCCACAATATGTTGATCATCCACCTAGGGTTTTGGGCCAACTTGATCAAACCAAGTTAAAAGCATGTAAGATGGATTACATTTGTGGCATCTGCTAAACCAACAACATTTATCCTATTGGTATCCGACACTTATCCCATCAATGTACAATATTATTCACCATATATTTTTTCATATTCCAGTACAAAATTATTACTTAAGTTGGGGAAAATTGACAAAAAAACAACGTACAAGAATGTACAAATCCAAGTAAATTATACCGTGACAAGTAAAATGAGCCATGACATGATGATGCCACAAAAATAACATAGGAATGATATATATAATGCATGAATTATATTGGCCAAGTGAGTAACGAGAGCCCGTATTATATCCTCACTTCCTTATAAAAATTTCGTCCTCGAATTTTGCTTACCGAAAAAGTCATGGATATTTTGTTTGCATTTGATCTTCTCTTTCCTAGGTTGCTTCTTCTGTTGACCGATTGTGCGACAATACTTTAACCAATGGAATTTTCTTGTTCCTGAGTTTTGAAGAGTTTCAACAGGCTTTTTCTTCATAGCTCAAATCTGGCTTTAACTCCACAGGTTCACTCTTTTAGTACATGTGAGGGACTTGCAATGTATTTTCTTTACATCTACATGAAATACATTGTGTACATGTGACAATGATGAAGGTAGGTCTAATTTATACGCGACATCTCCAATTCTCTCAACAATCTGAAATGGTCCAATGTACCTCGGGCTAAGTTTTCCCTTTTTTCCAAATCTCATAATGCCTTTCATTGGTGCTACTTTTAAAAATACTTTATTCCCTACTGAAAATTCCAACATTCTTCTCCTTCGATCTGCATAACTCTTTTGTAGACTTTGGGCAGTTTGCATACGTTGACGTATTTGAGTCACAGCTTCTGTCATTTCTCGGACCATATCTAATAACCTCTTTTCTCCAACCTCACATCCAAGTGAACTGGAGATCGACATTTTTTACCATATAATGCTTCGTAAGGAGCCCTTCTAATTGTAGCATGATTGCCCATCAGACTGATCGTATGGTGTGCTAAATGATAACTGTGTTCCCAAAGCCTTATGTAAACTCTTCCAAAAAGAAGATAGGAATCTGGAATCTCTATCCGATACAATAGATAGTGGCACCCCCATGAAGTCTGACCACTTCTTGTATATATATAGTTGTGTATATCTATTGAATAAGTGGAGCAGATTGGAAGGAAATGAGTAGATTTAGTTAACCTATCAACAATAACCCAAATAGCAGCATCATATCCCTTAACAGTCTTTGGTAATCCTACCACAAAATCCATTGTAATTCTTTCCCATTTCCATTCTGGAACAAGCAATGGTTGTAAAGTTCCCGCGGGTCTTTGATGTTCTACTTTGATCTGTTGGCAGGTTAAAATTGTTCCACATATCTACTATGTCACGTTTCATATTCGGCCACCAATAATATATTTTCAAATCTTTGTACATCTTGGTAGCTCATGGGTGTACTAAATAAGGTGTCACGTGTGCTTCAGCTAGAAAATATCATCTTAAATGTTTTTCACATTTGGCACACACAACCGTCCTTTAAATCGTAAAATGTTGTTCTTGGATAGCTGAAAATCTGTAGATTTCCCAGAATTTATATCTTCATTCACCTTTGAAAAATACTTATCCACTTGTTGACCTTGTTTTCATCAATCAAGGTTGGCTGAAGTATAAGAGCCGCAACCTCCAATGATCCTACCAGTACAATTTCTATACCCGTTCTCTGTAAATCAACTAATACTAATTTTTGAGTCACCACCATATTTAGAGCACTTAATGTTGATTTTCTACTCAATGTATCAGCAACATTAGCCTTACCAGGATCGTTGATAACACAATCATAATCTTTTACCAATTCTAACCACATTCGCTGTCTCATATTCAATTCTTTCTGTGTGAAGAACTTTACTCTTATGATCAGTGTATAGAAACATTGTTCACCATATAGATAATGTCTCCATATTTTAAGTGCAAAAACTAGTGCAGCCAGTTCTAAATCATGTATAGGGTAGTTCTTCTCGTACTCCTTGAGTTGTCTAGATGCATATGCAATTACTTTCCCGTTTTGCAATTAATACACATCCCAAACCATGTTTTGAAGCATCACTATAGACCACAAAACCTCCTGTTTAAAGGATTGGAGCTGACGTTAACTTCTTCTTTAATTCTTGAAAACTTTGTTCACAAGCATCTGTCCATCTAAATGTCACATTTTACCGCATTAATTGTGTCAATGGAGTAGCTATTTTAGAAAATCCCTCTACAAATCTACGATAATATCCAGCTAAGCCCATAAAACTTCGAACTTCTGAAGGGTTCATAGGTCGTGGCCAGTTATTGACAGCTTCTATTTTACTTGGATCAACTGATATCCCTTATCCACAAATTACATGTCCCAAGAATACTATTCAATCGAGCCAAAATTCACATTTCTTAAATTTCACATATAAACTGCTTTTCTTTTAAAATTTGAAGTACCTTTCTCAAATGTTCAGTATGCTCTTCTTTAGTACGAGAATAAATTAAGATATCATCAATAAATATAATAACAAACTTATCAAGGAAATCTTTAAATACCTGATTCATCAAATCCATAAAAGCTGCTGGGGCATTTGTTAATCCAAATGGCATCACCAAAAATTCATAATGTATCTTGTACTAAATGCTGTCTTGGGAACATCCTTTTCTTTTATCTTTAGCTGATGATAACCAGATCTCAAATCAATCCTAGAAAATATAGTTGCACCTTGGAGTTGATCAAATAAGTCGTCAATTCTCGGAAGTGGATATTTATTCTTGATTGTGACCTTGTTCAACTCTCGATAGTCAATGCACAACCTCATCGTACCATCCTTCTTTCGAACAATAAATACTAGTGCACCCCATGGAGAAAAGCTTGGTCTAATAAAATTTTTATCCAATAATTCTTGTAATTGAATCTTTAACTCTTTCAGTTCTCATGGGGCCATTCTATATCGAGCTTTATATATAGGTGAAGTACCTGGAAGTATATCAATTACAAACTTTATCTCACGATCAGGTGGTAACCCAGGTAGATCATTAGGAAATACCTCTGGAAATTCTTGTACTACAGGTATATCACTAGGGACCAAGGTCTCTGCTGTACTTCAGTATTCATAACACTAACCAAATATCCATCACAACCACTGTCTCACAAATGTTGTGCTTTTAATGCTGATATGATTGGAACTTAAAGTCCTTTCTAATCCCAATAAATGTGAAAACTTCCTTCCCTGTAGGTTGAAATGTTACTGACCTTTCTTTGCAGTTTATAGTAGCCTGATATTTTGATAATGAATCCATGCTCAAAATCACGTCATAATCCTTCATTTTCAATACAATTAAATCAACATAAAGTTCTCGATTTTCTATTCTGATAACACAAGCTCTCAATATTTGATTAGTTTGCTGCATTTCTCCCGATAGAATAGTCACGTTATAATTAATTTCTTCAATATCAGGCGTCCTACCCAGCCTCTTCACATACTCAGTAGATACAAATGAATGCATAGCTCCATAGTCAAATAATACCAATGCTGGGATGCACCAGAGACACAAAATTTACCTGTTACCACAGCTGGATTTATCTCAGCATTTGCTCTAGTGATAGTGAACACTCTAGATGGCAATGTCTTCCTGTAGTATTGGAATTATTGGGGCATACTTTGGCTAGATGTCCTACTTTTCCACATACATAACATGGACGTCTCAATAAGACAAGCTCCAGTATGTTGACCTCCATATCTAGGAAAAGAAGATTGCATTGGTGTTTTACCTTGGTTAGCCTTGGAACGTTTGTTCTGATCCCACTGTTGTTGTCTTTGTCTTGGCTGAAATTTAGGTTTTTGAACCTGGTCTTGAAATGCATTCTTTTCATTTCTGCCCCAACGCTGAACCTGACCCTGTCTAAATTGTCGCTGATTCTCTCAAGCACGATTAATTCTTTGTTCTGCTTGTTTGGCTACTAGTGCCCTTTCAATGCATTAGTGTTGACCATATGTGCAGCAAACTTAGATAGCTGTTCAAATTTGCGAATATATTCTCCAACTGTCATACATCTCTGTTGCAACTGTATGAATTCATTCATTTTCTTAGCACAGATGGGGTTGTGAAATACTTATTGCGGAACAACTCTTTAAATTTGTCCCAAGTCATAACATTGGTGTCTTATATACTCTTTATAGTATCCCACCACTGCCCAGCACTACCTCAAAGCATAAAGGTTGCACATATTACTTTTTCTTCCTCTAAAATTCTCCTATATCTGAACATGTTCTCTAGAGTTCTCAACCAATCCTCTACTTCTGTAGGGTCTAATGCATCCACGAATATCGGTGGATTTAACTTTCGAAATCTTTCACCAATTGTTTCGAACTGTCCTTTCCTTTGTTGTGGTTGTACAAACTCAGTCCTATGTTGTTCTCCCATATCTCTGTGCTGCATAAGTTTTTGGATCTGTTGTGATTGACGCTCAACAAGCTCTGTAAGTCACTGTGATTATTATCTGGCATAGGTGCCTCATGTCAGGTTCTAGATCTACTACTAGTATTGCCTCTTGTCCTCACAATGACTACAATACCTATTGCACAAATTGTAACAAAATTTTGGCCAATATTCTTCATGAGACATGCAATGAATAATTTAACAAATAAAACTTACTGGCATGGTTGTGCTCCTTCATTTTTCAAGCTCATGTACAGATAGTCTACAGAACCATTCAAACCATGCTCTAATACAATCTGTAACACCATCTTTCAATCCCTAATATGTATATGTCCTTATGGAGAAACATTTTCATAACCAGGTGCACCCGTATGTGAACATTTTTTTTTCTGAAAAATAATAGCCAACTTTACACACATAACTTATTATATTTTGAAAATCATACTTAACAATCTATTGCATCAAATCATACTTATTTACAATAAGGTTACAAAAATACTCTATTATAATATCTCCATTTAAAATTATAAAACAAACTACTTTAATAATCAAAATCATAATCCACAAAAGTAACCCAACAAGTCATCATCTATGTACATTGAGCCTCGAAAACCTTTAGGAGCTCCAACAGCCTGCCAAGTTATCTACTAAAGCCTCGAAAACCTTCAGGAGCTCCAATAGCCAGCTAAGTTATCTGCTAGGCACTAGACTCCCCATGATCACCTACAATGCGAGAACTATATGAGCTAATGCCCAATAAGTAAAAACTATATATGCGATGAGTGTGAATGTAGGATGTACTGTTATTTTCGTTGAAACATCCAACAAAAATGTAATATATTCAAATATGCATAAAATGATCTCGAGAACATTTTTTTTAAAATATTTTATTTGTATTGGGCCCTTGACCCCAGCTATTATGCACTGGAAAAGAGTTCTATGCAATATCAATATCAATAAAGAGTAATCAAATGGCCAATATCATATCAATGCAGTCGAGTGGACCATCTTCTTAGGACTACCAGAAGCTCTCCCTATCTCCTCCTGTGATCACCCAAGAAGTATCCTGCTCGCGGCACCAATACTCAATCACAAGGATACAGTCAAGTGGACCCAAGAAGTATCCCGTCCGCGGCACCAATACTCAATCACAAGGATACAGTCAAGTGGACCATCCCCCCATGATCACCAAAGACTCATCCTATCTCTCTTTGTGATCCCTCGAGAAGTCTCTCACTTGCGGTACCGACAAATATTACATAAGCACGCCTCGCATGCTTCAGTGCACTAGTAGGGGGTCAATAAAATATTTTTATCATATAAATTCATTTCTTAATTTATATTGTGCATGCAATATTCTCAACTATGCACATATAACATGCATGCGTGTGTAAATTCTCATGAATGCTTAATCAAACTAGTATCCAGTGTGCTTTAAAAAAGAACAACTTCTCAAATCGTCATGACCCACGTCAAATGCATAATAAACTCATCAAAAGGATATAGAAAGTGTCACGACAAGGATCAATAGAAATTACTTCAAGACATCTTATGTCCTTGCATGGTAGTTGTAAACGGATTTTTACTTACCTTTTTAACTGTTGAGTTTGTCTTGTTCTATGTGTAAGTCGAGTCTTTCTACCCCTTTCTACGTGGCAATTAACCTGTAATACCACCAAAAATCAGACCTTATCCTCGAGTACTCCGCTAAGACTTTTGATACCAAGGTAATCCAGATAATATTTATACTTTGAGTTACCACTACAACCTCAAGGCAAGCCTACAACTTCAGTAATTTCTCAAGTTAAATGCATGTAATCAAACTATAGATGAAGCATTATGATCCTAATATATAACCAAATCAATTCCACATACATCATAGTTCAATAACAACATTTAGAGGTTGGAAATAGGTAGAACATAAACATGGACAAGTTTTGGTTTTATGTTTGAGTTGCTGCTATGATTCAATTTCTTAAGTCTATTCATGTCCTTAGGCATACCCAATGAGCCACGAATTTTTAACACAAGTAGATAACATATATATAAAGGTGATTATGTTATAGCTTCACCAGAATAGGGCAATTATTGTGACACGATCAACTCATAAATTAGAACACAAAACACTTGATCTCACAACGGCTGCTATGGAGTTTCATGAAACTAGCATGCCATAACTCAAACTCTATAACCATAAAATCATCTTAACATCTTTTCATCAAATTAATATGACTCAATAACCTTTTAAAGTTGCATTCCCGAGCATTATAACCTTTGGTAAACATATAAACTACATGCTGCCAGAAATTTTCAGATTGTAGGTTGTCCGTTCATGCTTGTTTCCTATTCTAAAATATCATAAAAACAGCTATAAATTGACATACAACTCCTTAACATGTTGGGAATCCAATATAGAATCACAAATTTATCTTATGTTTAAGATATTTTCTTTAAAAGTTGGCTACAATTTCATATATATGCACTTAAATCTAGCTCCTGCCCTATGTGGCTTTAATAAAAAATCTACCATTGAAATCCTCTTTTAATCATAGTAATTAACTTCGATAACTCTTTAACATCCTTATAAATAAGATCATATCATTTAGAACTCATAATACACTCAAAACTTACAAGAAATTACACCAAAACCGTGAGAGAATATACATGTCTATATTTCAGTCTCAAGTTGTTGGTTTACTTGTCACTTTTTGCTTCCTTTGCTTTCTCTTACAATTGGATTTACTTATGGCCAACTTAGAGGTGCTAACATGAGAGTATGATGAATGAAATAAGGTGTAAAAGTCTGTTAGAAGTTGTGCAAGGGATGAGGAGAGTTGATAGATATGATCAAGTCACAAGCATGAGGTGTTTAATTGAGAAAAATTTGGTCTTACACTCATCATTTAAAGCCTAAATCAGGTGTGGCCACTGTGTTTTTTTTCTTAATTGCAACCTAATTTAATTGCTAGTAAGTCCTACTTTAATTCTCAACACAAATTTTGGGCCGCTCGTTTAATTTCCGTACCCTATTGCACTCGTCTATACTCGATTCTTCCCTAGTTGAATAATTACACTTTGATCATCACCTATCTTTCTTATCCTTATCGTATAACCTCAAAAACCATTCATACAATAAAATATCTCCACAATATGTTGATCATCCACCTACGGATTCTGGCCAACTTGATCAAACCGAGTTAAAAGCGTGTAAGATTACCGATTACGTTTGTGGCATTTGCTAAACCACCAACATTTATCCTATTGGTATCCGACACTTATCCCATCAAATGTCCAATACCTTATTCACCATATATTCTTCCATATTCCAATACAAAATTATTACTTAAGTTGGGGGAGATTGACAACAAACAACGTACAAGAATGTACAAATCCAATTGTAAATTATACCGTGATAAGTAAAATGAGCCATGGCATGATGATGCTACGAAAATAACATAGAAATGATATATATAATGCATGAATTATATTGGCCAAGTGAGTAACGAGAGGCTTGGGTATTACATGTGATCTCAACTCAACTAATTAGGGAATTATGCTAGAACGAGGTCGGGACTCATCGACTTGACTTTTCAGATGAATTATGCTCAAACGACTCATTCTTTGAGAGAAATTATGCTCAACAGAAGTCGAGACTTATTTGGGCTTGACATCGCCTTTAGAGACAAGAATTATGTGCTAGAACGAGGTTGACACTCGCACGTGCTCAACTCACCCCTTAGTATACATTCGAGCTTAATCCTAAGTATTGAGTTGACCTAAGCATGTCTCGACCTCGTTAGAGCATTCTTTCACTAAAGGTCGAGTCGATTCCACCTAAGGGATGAATCAAGCTTGACTAAATTAGTTTACATATGTTTACTAATTAGTTGACTAAATTAGTTAAACTAGTCATATTAGGTTGATTGTGAATTCGCTAAAATAGTTGACTAAATTAGTTACATCCGTTTAAGCATAATTTAACTAACCTTAGGTTGAGTTTGTTCAAGAAAAACTCATATTAATTTATGCTCGAATCTTCCGTTCTTAGAGAAAAGAGTCATTACGAACAAGGTATGTGTATGTTCGCCTCCCATCTCCAATGAACTACGATTTTTTTTTTTTTAAAAATGGTGGTCTTGCTTCGAAAATGTTTTTGTTCTTGAACTAATTTCGTGCACCTTCCCTCCCTCTCAATTTTTTTTTTTTTTTTTTGAGATTTCCCAATTTTTTTAATATTGATTTTATTATTTTTGAATGGAAACTTTCCTTTTAATGATTAAATTTTTTTCCCAAACATTTGTATGGATGCAACTAATAGCTGAATTTGACTGTTTTTACTTTGAGATTTTATGGTAGACTCAAGTCTGCTACTTTTGCTTGCTTGAACTCAAATTTTAAGATTTGAGTTTTTCCCTGAATTTTAAGTTCTTCATTGCGATAATTTTGATTAGCTAATTTTAATCACTAATGCCTATGGGCTTTTTGAATATTTATTCAATTTACAGTCTCTAGTTTTCCTCCAATTGAGTTGAAAAGGGAATTATTATGTAACCTTAGTTGTGTTGGATTGTGGTCTTGAATGTTATAGTGAATTTCATCTGTGCTTAAAAAATAATGGGTAAACAGCATTGGGGGTTCCAAACCTTTGAACATTGTCACGATGGAGTCTCAAACCTTTAATTTCTAGCATCCAGGTCCCTAACCTATGAAACGTTAGTGCCCGAGTTCTTTTTTTGACAGAAACCATTTGTTTGATCGTTAAATAGTCAACATTTTGTTAAATAGAACATTTTATTCTTAAATTGAATGATTAAAAAAATTTAAATTTAAAATAAAAATTGCAACTAAACTCCTGTCAACAAAAAAAAATTTCAACTGTTTACCCCAACCCAAGTACTTCTTCTTCTCCAAATTTGCCGTCACCCATCACCAAACCACCGAGCCAGACCCACCACAAGCAACTCAATCTCCAAGTTCTCATACACAATTCGATTTTCAAATCTAGATCTGAACATCTGGAGGCAAAAAATTGGAGAAGAAGCTTGGATGTTTTTCGCGAAAATGTGGCCTGGGAATAAAGTTTGGATGACTAGAGAAGAAGTTGACCACATCATAGTTTGAAAAAAATTGGTGGATCGAATCTTTATTATTGATTTTGCTTCATGGATGAGAACCTTAACTTCTTCTACGAAGGATCTGCGAGGACATGAACTAAAATTCCCACCCCCACACATATTATATTGACAAGATGAAAAGAAATTCTCCAGTCAGAGATTCCCATAAAAGTAATTGGGGCTATCAATAATTAAATAATCCACCAACAATTGAACCAAGGTTACTGGTAATGTCAGCAATTCGCCAGGAGAAGAAGGATGGGATGTCAACAATTCAATATTGTACCAAGCGACAACGCGGTCATCGCTGGATAATGGCAAAAGGAAGCGGTAGAAGGTGGAGGTGCTTGTTCTGGCAGTGTCACCATTACGAGAGTAATCTCTCTCTCTCTCTCTCTCTAACACAGACACACACATGGCTAGATCTCTATACTCCACCCCAGCCGGA
Organism: Forsythia viridissima; assembly: GCA_030279155.1. Classification (NCBI taxonomy): domain Eukaryota; kingdom Viridiplantae; phylum Streptophyta; class Magnoliopsida; order Lamiales; family Oleaceae; genus Forsythia; species Forsythia viridissima. The sequence continues at coordinate 44,727,009 of CM059042.1, forward strand.
GAGGAAGCAGTGGACGGTGGAAAAAGCCTTTGGTAAATTTTTTACGGTGGCTTCCGGTGGGTGGTGGCTGATAGTGATTTTGGAGTAGAAGAAGTTATGGGAGTTGACTGCAATTTTTTATAGTTTGTTGGGATTTGATTGGAGAAGAAGAAGTGGGGTAAGGGGTTGGTAGCAATTTTTATTTTAATTTTTTTTCTTTTCTTTAATCATTCAATTTTGAGGGTAAAATGGTCTATTTAACAAAATTTTGACCATTTTTATGTTGTTGCCTATGTTATGTGTATGTTACCAATTTCGATAGTTTATTTGTCAATCTCGATAGTTGGTCTCGGTAACTCTCGATTGTACAAATCAATTTGTAAAAACTGCTAGAATTCTCTACAATTAATTTTTGTATTGCTCAAAGTGCTCAACACGTTTGACACAAAACAAAATCTGAGCACAACAAAAATCTAATTTTAGTAATGCTTAAAGCTGACATAGAAATTTGTTTTGTTGATGTTGTTGGTGCATATGGACTTTCAGTATGAAATTCCCAAGAAAGCTTCAGTTTTACAAAGAAACAACCTGAAATATCTCAAAAATCTAAGCACAGTGCATTCCATAAAGCCAATGTTTCGCGAGCGGATAGATCTATAAGTTGGGGTTTGCATTGATAATAGAGGGAGTAAAAGACAAACAAAATTGGGTATCGGTTGTCGACATTATTAATTGTTGACAAATTTGGAGATTTTTTATGAATACACGTGGGGTAAAATCTTTTGAAGTCCAAGCGTGGTTGGAGTAAGAAAGTTTGGATTGCTAAGAAAACGAAGGCTGAAAAAAGCTAGTATCCCAATTTGCAAAGAAACTCAGTAACATCCCAAGCAGCCCCAAGAACGAATGCACATTAAGTTTTTCATGAGTATGTGCACTTTCTTTTAATTTTATTTGAGTACGCTACAATTCGGCCGATTGAGGAAGAGAACCAATTGGTCCCAAATCTATTCCCCAGTTGGATGATAACACGCAACGTAGTTGATGCTCAAATTTCTCATCCGGAATAAGAATATGAGAGAAGCATAAGTTCGTCTGAGGAAGAGAAAAGTGGAAGATCATTGGTTGAGAGCTTTGACTTTGCCTTTTAATATCAAGGCAGAAGTTCCCTTGAAAATACTTTAAAAAATTGAGGCTAAAACTTCTACCTGGAGAATATATCAAGGTTTCGTATTTTCACTTAATATAAACTTGATCGAGCCCTTTCTTAAAATGGTTTTGGACTAAATCAGACTGGTAGTTTTTTGCACGACCCCAATCCCCACTTATTTTGACATGTCTACTGTAGACATGGCAAATAGATACAACTTTTTTTGATTGTTTGAGATTATTGTTACCACCAGATTTTGGTAAAGTCTCCACCTAGTAAAGGCCCAAGTCAGGCCTTGTGAAGGCCTCATGAGCCCAACGAGGGCCTCGTGAATTCGTAGAAGGCCTCGGAGACCCAGCAACATCTTAGCACTCTACATCAAAAACATTTTAGCACTCTACATTGAAGCCCATGAAGGGCCTCGACATTCATAGGGCTTCGCCGGCCTTCGAATCCATTATAGCTCGCAAACATTGTGTCACAAGAAAACTAAATCTCAATCTCCTAAATATTAGGCAACGTGATAATGGGGATCAACTCAAATAAGGGCTGAAATCTAGGAGATTGTGTTGCCACCCAATTACCCTTATTCTATAAGGAATGAGGATCCGATCAGATATCTAATTGATTGTTTACCTAAATTAATTAGAACTGTGAAGCTATAAATGCAACATCTCCAGTTATTCTAAGATACGCATTATTCTCACTCTTAAACTTTGCTTAAATTTCTGCCTGCTTGTCTCTTCCACACCCAAATACTCTTTTCCGTATAATATTACATATATATACTGTCAGTTGACTTAATCGTCAGAGTACCAACGATCGCCAGACCTTTTTTTTCCAATAATCTTAGTGTCTAATGATCATCCTGGTGTGTAGGTAACATACAGATTCCAAGGTCAACATATTGGCGCTGTATGTGGAAAACAAAAATACATTAAAACATGTTTTCTACCAGAAAAAGCAAATGAAGAAGAAGTTGAGTCCCACTACACAGACCAACAACATGAGAGTGTTCAGGATTTCTATAACACAACCCGCCGCAGGAGAAAAAGACATCGACAGAGGCAGACGACCGAACAAGACATCATGGACCTAAAAAGAGACAATATCCTGATAAAGGCAATTAGAAAATCAATCTCTTAAATCTAGACACAAGCGGAACCATGATTGGCGAACTCCTTCGAGGTTGAGTTCGATTCGATAGAAAGCCGTCGATCTCGAGATGAAGCACTGGTATTGGATGGTCAGAACCCTCGGAACCTAAATCCAAAGTCCTCACACAAAAACCAGAATGGAAAACCTCTTCTAGTACAGAGAAACAAGCCAGCTGCGTCTGTCAGTGTATTTGAGAGGTTCTACATAGGCACAATGAGCATAGCAAGGCTCGCCTAGAAGCAAGGATGGACCCAAAGGTTATATGGATGTGAGGCTCGAGAATGAAAGGCACAAACTAGAGTGTGACCTCGACGACAATGATGAAGAGGATTCAAAATGTCGCCTATGGAGAAATACAACGGGAGAGGTGATCCGATCACATCAATGTGTATAAGACGAGGCTCTAAGGTTATATCTCGACAGTGAATTTTCACCATCCTCATCTCTGATGCGAAGATGTAGTACAACAAGCTAAAACTGGAAAGCATCAAGAGCTGGCCACAACTCAAGCAAAAATTTATATTGCCTTCATTGGTAATTAGACGATGATAGCAGATATTGTACGGCTCCATGACATTCGACAGAGGGAAGGATAATCGGTGAAATGGTACTTCAAAAGGTTCAGCAATGTCATCAACAAAATTGAGAACGTCGCTGATGACAATGCACTAGATGCGTTAGTAATCGGGCTTCACATGCAAACCCTTTTTTTGAAAGATGTCTAAAATAGGGAGCCCAAGACCTATACTCAGCTGGTCGATCTGATCCAGTGAGAGATTCGTTCTGAAAAGACAATAGAGAATAGAGAGAAGGCAAAAACAGAGAAAGGAGATTGCTATCGCCGTGAAGGACGACGTTTTCTTGAGCTTCGCACCAACTACTATCGATGCCCTTGAGCCTCACACCAATCGTTATTGGAGGTTCAATCAAATGGAGATAATACCGGCCTCCTAACTGGGCCACCACAGAAGACTATCATGACGTGCGAGAATTGATTGATCGAGGAAATTAGCGACAAGGAGAGGAGAATCGATCGGCTCGAGGATCACCCAACTAAGGGTGAAAGCCTCCACCTCGGTGCCAGGACGATTGCCCTCGTCGTAACGATAGGAACCAATAGAAAACTGGCAGGTTCACAGACACCGACCTAGGGTCTCCTCTATCACGTTTACGGAGGAGGATAAGGCCGGTGTCCACTATCCATATTTTGACGCCTTGGTAATCCGTGCCATTGTCGCTAAGAACTGGCAAGGACAAATGTTGGTTGATGATGGCAGCGCCTTCGACCAAATAGAGATAGACCACGAGCTGACAGCCATCTCAAAGCCATTGTTCGGCTTCACGGGAGACAGTCACGTCCTACGAGGAAGGATCACTCTTGCTGTGGATTTTGAAGAGCCCCCGTGCCACTTGAAGAAGTTCATGAAACTCTTAGTGGTAAATACCTGTTCCGTCTATGACTACCTACATCCATCACTTGGCGATGAAATTTCCAATACTAGGCGGAGTCGCCAAAGTTTAAGGTAATCAAACAGAGGCAAGGGCGTGCTACATGAATGGGCTTCGAAAGGTAGCAAAGTGCAAAGACGCTCTTTCTACAGTCATGACTATACAAATAGAGCTGATAGATATTGACCTCGAAAAGGCTGAAGGGAACATGGTCCTCGACCCTTAGATCATATGTCTGGATTCACTAGCATTACTGGCGGAGAAGTTGGAGATATTCCCAGTAAACCCCTTAGACCTTTCCCAGATGTTGTAGCTGGGGTAGAAACTAAAAGAAAGAATGAACCTTAAAAGTTGAAAATGTTCTTACGAGAGAACATTAACATCTTCGCGTGGAAGCACAGTAACATGGTGGGGATAAGCTCGTCTGTAGCTTGCCACGCCCTGAAGGTAGATCCAAAGTGCCCTAAGATATTGAAAAGAAGACCTCAACACCGAGAGGTATGGCACTCTGAAAGAAGTTGTTAAACTGCTGGCCAACGGGTTCATCCAAGAAGCGGTCATAACCCCGTGTTGGTAAAGAAAAATAATCGCAAGTGGAGTGTGTGCATAGACTTCTCGGACCTGAACCAGGCATGTCCCAAAGACAGCTGGTTGATGTGACTGCGGGTCACAAGTTGCTTAGCTTTATGGACGCTTACTCTGATTTCAACCAGATCTCCATTTTTACAGAAGACGAAAAACACACCTCGTTCATTACAGACTAGGGACTGTACTGTTACAGGATGATGTCCTTCAGCCTGAAGAATGCCGAGGCTACTTACCAACAGTTAGTGAATCGTATGTTTGCGGAACAAATCGGAAACATCGTGGAGGTCTACGTTGATGACATGCTCGTGAAGATCGTGGATGCTAAAGACCACATCGAACACTTCGGTGAGATGTTCAGAATTCCCAACAAATACCAAATGAAGGTCAATCCTATTAAATGTACCTTTGGGGTCGTATCCGAAAAATTATTGGGCTACATGGTAAACCAACGTGAGATAGAGGCCAACCCCGAGAAGATCAAAGCACTCATCGACATGCGATTGCCAACCTCCTCTAAGGAAGTCCAGAGCCTTACGGAAAGGTTGGCAGCCTTAAATCGATTCATATCAAATCAATGCCAGCCCTTCTTTTGGGTAAATCCAAGCTAAAGATTGGAGAAACATTACTTATCTACCTTGCGGTGTTTGAAAAGGCAGTGAGTTCAGTACTAATCCATGAAAGAGGGCCTGATGCAGCTCTCCGTCTATTATATGAGCAAGGCATTGCAGGATGCAGAGATGAGGTACCCAAATATGGAGAAGCTAGCCTTATACTTAATAATTGCATCAAGGAAGCTCCGACCTATTTCCAGGCACACAACATCGACGTCCTGACGAACCTCTCCTTGAGACAGATTCTCCAAAAGTCGGACACCTCTGGGAGGCTGATGAAGTTGTTTGTTGAGCTCAGTCAGTTTGACATTTCCTACAAACCAAGTCTCTTCATAAAAGGTCAAGTTCTGGCAGATTTTATGGCTGAGTTCACCCACATGCGGAGGGATTGCTCGAGACAAAGCTTCAGAAGGTACTAACATGGAAATTGTATGTTGATGGATCCTCAGGCGAGGCAAGAGCTAGTGCTGGGATCATGTTGATTAGTCCCCGACGGCCATAACCTCGACTATGCACTTCGTCTGGAGTTTAAAGCCTTAAACAACACTGCCGAGTACGATGTGCTCCTAGCAGGCTTGAGGTTAGCACAGGAAATGAAAGCAAGGAAAATTCAGATCTACAGTGATTCGCAGCTGGTGGTTAGTCAAGTTAATGGGACTTTCACGACATGCGAACAATTTTATGGTGGCCTACTTGAAGAAGGCCAAGGATTTTCTATCCCACTTTGAGGAATTCAAATTACTCCGAATCTCCAGGGTGGAAAACGGCTACACGGACGCTCTCTCCAAGATGGCGAGTAGCAAAGATTTAGACTTGATAAAGCCATTTTGGTTCAGAAGCTTAGTCGACCGACTATCGACGAGGCTTTGCCACAGTACCATGATAATCAGCGAGCCTCCCAAATAGATGAAGGAAATTGTTGCGTACCTGACCAATCAGATCTTACCAGGACGAAGCTCAAAAACTCTTCAGAAGGGCCATAGAATTTGTCCTATAGGACGGGATCTTGTACAAAAGGAGGTTTATCCATCCACTCCTCCTACGCTACATTACTAAGGACGAGGCCGACTATGTTATGCAGGAAATACATGAAGGAGTTTGCGAAAATCACACAGGTAGGATGGCTCTAGCGCATAAATCCTTGAAACAGGGATATTACTGGCCGACTATGAAAAAGGACTCACACACATATGTGAAGAAATGTGACAAGTGCCAGAGATTCACCGTTGTGTCGAAGCTCCTGGCTTAGAACCTCACCTCGGTTACCAGCCTATGGCCTTTTGCCAAATGGAGGATCGACTTCATAGGTCCCCTCTCAACCGAAAGAGGTGGCGTAAAGTTCGTAGTTGTAACTGTAGACTACTTCACTAAATGGTGCGAAGCTAAGCCCCTGGCAAAGATCACCAAGGAGAATACATGGAAGTTCGTGTGAAAGAACATAATTTGCCGTTTTGGGATACCTCACTCTCTTGCGGCAATAGTACGTAGTTCACCAGGAAAAAGTTTAACTCGAACTACGAGGAGCTCGGCATTAAGAGAGACTTCTCCACTCCCTACTATCCCCAGTCCAACTGCCAAGTAGAGGCCATCAACAAAATCATCAAGCACACTCTGAAGAGAAAGTTGGAGCCTACCAAAGGAGGATGTGCTGAAGAACTCTCTGAGACCTTATGGTCATATCGACTACCTCCCAAACGACAATTGGTGAGACCCCTTTCACTATGGCATATGGGGCTGAGGCAATGATCCCCTTTGAAGTATGGATGCCTTCTCCAAGGAGCTTACATTTCGACGAGGTGTTCAATGTAGATATATATAAAGCAAACCTGGACTTGCAGGAAAAAAGACATGCCAACTTGCAGCTTTGCCTAGCAGTTTATCAAAGGAAGATGGCTAGGTACCACAACTCGAGAGTCAGGAACAGGGCATTCCTAATCAACAATTTTATCCTCAAAAAGGTCTTCCTGGCTAATAGGGAAGTGGGAGTCGGAACCCTTAGACCCACCTGAGAAGGACCATACAAGGTCATTGAAGAGGTTCGACATAGAACCTACAAATTAGAAGACTCGGAGAGAAAGGAGACAAAGCATTCCTAGAGCATCACTCATCTTCGTCCGTACTACCAATAGGTTTCTTTTTTTTGTTAGCACTAAGTCGCATGTCAATTTTTCTTTCGACTTTGTTCAGTTACATTATTATTCTAATAAAGTTAAGTTGTTTTCAAGTTAAGACTCTCACATCTCAATTGCGCCAGCAAATGAAGCAAAGCAGCGATAGAGTGTGGTTCGCGACAACTACTTGACTCGCTGGGTAAAAACTTAACGTGTATACATGCAAGCAAAGAAAGCAAGGCAGCGAGGAAGTGTGGTACATGGCCAATTCCTTAACTCGCTGGGTAAAAACTTAGCGTGTATACATGCAAGCAAAGAAAGCACGGCATAGTGAGAGAGTGTGGTTCGCGGTGGGTAAAAACCTAACGCGTATACATGCAAGCAAAGAAAGCACAGCAGCGAGGGAGTGTGGTTCGCGGCCAACTCGTTAACTCGCTAGGTAAAAACTTAACACGTATACATGCAAGCAAAGAAAGCACGGCAGTGATGGAGTGTGGTTCGTGGCCAACTCCTTAACTCGCTAAGTAAAAGCCTAACACGTATACATGCAAGCAAAGAAAGCACGGCAGCGAGGGAGTATGGTTTGCTGCCAACTCCTTAACTCGCTAGGTAAAGGCATTTATCGCGTGCAAACACTAATAAAGCAAAGCAATAACACTTAAAGAGAACAAATTGAAAAACAATCCCTTTTCATTAATGCATTTGCTGTAAATGAAGAAACCATACAAAGTGAAAGTTCCTACGGCCTCGCCGCGTCTTTAAGGTCGGCACAACTAGAGGCCATAACTTAGCCAATGATTCATTGGCCTTCAAGAGCTCTGCCAAGGCCTTGGTCAACTCCTTGTTCTTGGCATAAGCCATATCTTCGCACACCTTGAGTTTTAGCTCAGCTCGCCTTCGGACGGTTATACACACCCTTTGGATCGCTTCGGCTTTCATCACCTTGTACTCTGCCTGTCCTCTAGCCTCTTTGGAATGGCCGAGCTTAGAACGGAGGATCTTATTCTCTGAGTGTAACTCATCAATGTCCTTAGAACCCACGGCCTTCGATTTATCATTGCCTGCCCTCACTAACAACGCTAGTTGACAGCTTGGTCGAAATCACATCTACCTCGAACCAAACAAGAACACGTCACCTGTAACCAAACCAATCAAAGCCTGAACCTGCTATAAATAAACAAGTTTCAGGCTTGGGAGACTGTACGGCTTCGAAGAAAAATGTGCGAGGAACTCCATCACATAATTCCAATCAAGGCGAAGGCCCACCATAGTAATTGAACTTCTGGAGACGCCTTCGTCGTCAAAAAAAATAAAGAAAAAAGAAAAGAACTTTTTCAAAGTCCCACGCCTACCATAAATAATAGGATTGGACTTGGAGGATTATTGTTATCACTAGATTTTGGTAAGGCCTCCACGTTAACAAAGGCTTCTTAGGCCCAGTAAAGGCCCAAGTCAGGCCCGCAAAGGCCTCGGAGACCCAGCAACATCTTAGCACTCCTGAATTAAGTACAGTGAAGCCCATGAAGGGCCTCGACATTCATAGCTGACCTAGGGCGCTTCGCCGGCCTTTGAATTCATCATAGCTCACAAAATTGTGATATTTCAGAATGACCAAAGATATATTTAAAGATAGATTACGTTTGATTGTCATACAGATTCTCATGAGGAAACCAAATCTCAATCTCTTAAAGCTTAGGCAACGTGATAATGGAGATCAACTCAAATAAAGGCTAAAATGTAGGAGATTGTGTTGCCACTCAATTACCCTTATCCTATAAAGAATGAGGGTCCGATCAGATATCTAATTGATTATTAACCTAAATCAATCAGAACTCTGAAGCTATAAATACAACATCTCTAGTTGTTCTAAGGTACGTATTATTCTCACCTGTAAACTCTGCTCAAATTTCTCTTTGATTGTCTCTCCGACACCCAAATACTCTCTCTCGTATATTATTACATATATATTGGCAGTTGACTTGATCGTTGGAGTACCAACGATCGCCGGACCTTTTTTTCCTTGTGATCTTGGTGCCTAACAATCGTCCTAGTGTGCAGGCAACATACAGGCTTGCAGAGGATTGACTGGAGATCTGTTGACATGTGGATAGTGCGGATTCCGAGGTCAACAACTATACTGATGATAATATAACACTTGGGTATGTACATGGAGATATTGACCAAAGATGTGATTTTCTCAAAGTTCTAAAAGGCACGAGACATGCAAGGCTTCATGTTTAGTTTCAAGCCTTACTTTCTTAGGCATGCCCTAGCTTAATAAGGTGTGTAGACAATTTTTAATATTATTTTCATTATTCTAAAATTATTATTAATAAGACCATTATTTTAATTATTATCAAAAGACTGTTTATTATTAATTTTATTTAATTAGTTTATTTAACTTTTTCAAAAAAAATTAGACAAAAATAAAAATAAAAAGATGCTCGCCTCTTGTCACTTACTCCAGCATTAAGTGGTCAAAAAAATATAGTTGATTGACTTTTCCATGCCTTCCCCCACAATAAGTGATAGGAAATGGGCCGCGTCGGCTATGGTTCTCTTTTGTTGTGCTAGTAATTGAATTGTCTTGTATTGGATTCTAACCATAGTCCATATATTTATGGAGAATTTTAATTTGTACTTAAATCTGTTTGGTTGATTTGAAATAGCCAAATTTTTTATAGTAATTGGAAGAATGACCATATTTGAGGGAAAATGCTCCCACATTAAGTGGTCAAAAAAATAGAGTTGATTGTCTTTTCCATACCTTCTCCGCATTAAGTGAGACGTCGGCTATTAGGTAGGAGGCTATGGTTTTCTTTTGTTGTGCTAACTGAATTGTCTCGCATTGAATTCTAACCATAGTCCATATATCTATAGAGAATTTTGATTTGTACTTAAAAATGTTTGGTTGATTTGAAATAGCCAAATTTTTTATAGTAATTGGAAGAATGACCATATTTGAGGTTAAAATGTCAAAAATATCCTTTTGTACAAAATGTATTATGCGGCTCTGATTATGATTGAGTGGATCACTACATATTTTTGTATGGCATAGATATGATGACTTTCAACGCAAGATACATTGATAGATCATCTAATTAACTACAGGATGAAAGAAAATGCACTATTAACCACTATCAAAATACAGCATTACACTTGATGAATAGAAAGTGAGAATCATACCCATTTTAATTTTGACACTTCTTGCAGAAAAGGAAACACGGTCATTGCAATTTGAGTGAAAAGATTTTTTCAGGTAAGTTGTGAAACTTTTAACACCCAAATTTATATCACTTAGCCTAGGCACTTCTTCAACTTTTGATTATTGAATGACAATTTGAACTGTAAATTGAAAAAATAAAACTTTAATCTGAGACCAAATTTTTGTGGACATCAAAAATATTGTTGGCATTGATAAATGTGTTGACATTGGTAAATGTGTTGGCATTGTTGGACACCAAATATTTGTCGACATCGGTAAATGTGTTGGCATTGATAAATGTGTCGACATTCTCGATGTTGACAATATTTTAGTCGACATCGACAACTTTTGGGTTGACATACATTTTATTGTCATTGTCAACTTTTGTAATAGGCTACTTTATACCGTGTTAATAATTACATTGTATTTCATCTCAGTTATGGTTGAAACAATGAGATTCGATGTGACGCACAATGGAGATTTTGTGAATGTAGGCAATGACTGGCAATAGAGCGGTAACTGAACAACTTCAATTGAAGTCAACAACAACATAACTTATACAGAAATTGTTAGGAAAGTGAAGAATAAGTTAAATGTGGATGATTTGTTATTTGCAATTAAGTTGCAATTCAAAGTTCAATCAATGTATCTTGCCGACCTACTTGACGATGAGGACTTGAAATGGCATACTCAATTCACAAGGATAATGCACTATGTATAATTTGTGTACCGAAAGAGATGGTGTATACATCACACTAGTTTGATGTTGCAACAGCCACGACAAGCAATTTAGAAGGTAGGTTGAGTGGTAGGGACAATGTTGAAGTTGATAATATTGAGTATCAAACATTATGAAAATTGGCTTCAGGTATAGATCTGGAGTACAATATTGCAAATAATATGGAGCCAGAATATTCGGTACAACATTTCATTAATCAATTTTTTTAGTATGACTGAGTTAAGTGTGAAGCTTCACAAACTTGCCTTATCAAATAGATTTCAATTCAAAGTGGAGAAATCAGGATCAATGCACACTTAATATTGTTTGTGTTGATGCCAATTGTAAGTGGCAAGTGTGTGCTTCGAAAGTGTAGTTATGTGATATATTCTGAGTTCAAAAATATGAGAAGAACCATACATGTTCCATGGACTATTCAAAACAATGGTCACAGACATGCAACAAGTACTATAATTGAGCATCACATCCTGTTTCGGTTTGTCAATCAACAGTACTGCTAGCGAGAATAATCGGGATGTCGAACGAAACTGGCAAAAGAAAATGGACTTCTTCTTGTAATGAGCACGGAAGAGGAAAGTTACGAGAAACTGCCATATGCTTATGATAAGAAACTTTGGAACTATAACATATATAAAAAAAAGGGCATAATAGGTTATTGTACTTATTTGTTGCATTCGGCGCTTGTATACGAGGTTTTAAATCGTATATACTATTGACATATGGTTAAATTTAAACCTTAATGTTTTGATTATAACAAACAAACCAATATTGTTTACTAACGATCTATTTTTAAGTAATATTCAAAGCGCTACAAATCGAACTCTCAAGCATGTCAAGATCAAAGTCAATCAATACAAGAGTTCAAGAAATTCAAGACTCGAAGTTCAAGATCGAAGAATAAATTTCTAGATAAAATTGTAAAGGTACTAATTCTTTGATTTCTAGCATTAAATGGATGAAAGCTCAAAAATAATTTTATGCACAAAAACCATGTTGATATCACTTGCATAAAATATTTTTATCAAAGTCAAAAATTAATTTTTCAAAACTTTTCAAAAAAATTAAACCGGTCATTCGTTTGTGAACCGGTCGACTGTTTGGAAAGAATCGGTCGGCCGTTTGAACGTCATTTTTCAAAAAATGACCCTTCTGATTTGTACCGTTCTAACGGCTATTTTTTTGATCATCTGTTAAGAACCGGTCGATCGTCTGGTCATCCGTTTTGGCAGAAAGTTGTGAAAATTCATCTCTATAAATACCTTTTCATTTATTATCATTCAACAACACTTACAAAAGCATTAATAGAGAGAATCACTTTGAAGAAAATTCATTCAAGCTTCATTACATTTATATCTTCAAAATTATTCATTGAAAAATATTGTTTGATCAAATCAAACTTTTGATTCATCATTATCAATAAAGTTTATTTCTAACACCTGAGCTTTTTATTTATTTCTATTCGTTGAAGTGTTGGTCTCTCTTAGTACCAAACTTGTATCTATCATTCATCAATAGAGAAATACAATCTCAAGTCTATTTCTTTATATCTTTGAGTCATATTGAGGTCCCTTTAAAAGCTCAATATTGTATAAAGATCGGTGCTCCTTATTTTTAAGTCACCGGATACATTGTAAGAGTTTCGATTGCACCATAAGTCAATCAAGATAGTGGAAAGGCCGTGCTCGTGTTGGAGAGCTTGGTAACGAAGGACGTAGATAATTGGTTGGATCGAACCTCCATAAAAATATCGTTTGCACTCTATATACCCTTTTTTATTTACTTACATTGTACTCGTATTTTTAGTTGCTTAATTTATATCTCTTAAATTTCTTATTTTGAGATTATTCTATGAAAAATTTTGAGAAAACCAATTCACCCCACTCTTGGTTAGTTATTCATGAGCTATCATATATGACCTGTTATTTGTATTGATGGTATTTATCTGAAGGGCAAGTATCTTAACTTTGCTTGTAGCAAATGGGCAGGATGCTAACAAGCAAATTTATCGAATTGCTTGGTAGATTGTGGATTTAGAGAAAGACGCATCATAGTTTTGGTTCTTCACGAAGTTAAAAGAACTTTTTAGAAACATTCTGAATTTGGTTTTTGTACATGATCGGCATAACAATATAGTGAGTGCGGTGATGCACAACGTGGGTGTTGTATGTGGCATCTAGAAATCAACATTTCTAAGAGGTACAATGATGACAAGTATGTTGGACCTTTTTTTAGGGTCGCTCGTGCAGGTTGGGTTGAAGATTTTGACAGTTGTATGCGGAAAATTCAAATGATCAACGAATGGTGTATCAATACTTAGTTTTGGCAGAGGTTGAATATTTGTCTAGAATTTATTTTTGTGGGGATCTATATAACGTTGAACTCCCTGTTGCGTGGTGTTTTTCTGTTATACACTGGATTGACTATATAAGGTCTGTGTTACAACGTTGGTTTTTCGAGTGTTGAAACTTGAATTTAAAGTGTACAAGTAGGCCCCTAAACTGGAAGTTGAGATTTGCATGACCTTCGACTCAAGGACTAGATTGCGAGTGCACGAAGTGACCAATAGTTTTCACCATGTGGGCATTGGAAATGACACACACATTGTAACAAGAGTTGTACTTGTCGAAAATTTTAATTACATCACATGCCTTGCAAGCATGCAACTAGAGTTGGCTCCCAGGGATTAAATTGTTACAAATTTTGTTCCCAATTTTATACCACTGCCTTTTGGCAAAGCATATTCAGAGGCCATATACCCCGTAGAACATGAAGTCAGCACACTCTTCTCCTAGATATTGTAACAATATCGAAATTGCCTCTAGTTGTTCGCCATCAAATATGACATCCCCTACCCAACGTCTACATGCTCAAAACGAAGTTCTTGCCCGCTCTCAATAGTGTAGTCGATGTGAACTTGATCAAATTCTATGCCACTGCGCCATACCTCAAAATGACGATATTTTGCATACTAAGTTTTTGAAATTCCAGTACTATTTATACATGTCGATGTTGACACTCATTTTCACTGCACTTCGCTGTTATTTGGTTGTTCTAATTTCGATTACACCTAAAATGACTATATTATACACGAACATTGATATTTATAATTTATAACTTATAGATAACACTAGTACATAGATAACATAGATTAAAAAAAACATCACTTACTAGCCGAATTGAAAATGAGGTATGCAACATTCTAAGTTGAACATTATAACAAATACGATCACTCTTTTCGACATCAAATTCTCTACCATCAGAAGACTCGTCGTCTGAACTTATAATAATGACATCGTTATTTTCATTCGGGGATGGGGGCTGGGAGATGTTATCTTCATCAGAATCATTGACTAGAAGCGGGAAAGGAATTAATGATATCTCTGTCTTACGATTGTCTGTGTTATCGTCGAGAATAATAGGTGTTGCCCAAGAGCTTTCCGGAGTGTCATTATTGGCTTGAGTTGTTTTTTTTAGGAGTATTGTTACTTTGGTTTGACATTTTGTAAAAATAAGGCTAAATATCAATATTTGGATACAAATATTGTAATGGTTAATGCTAGTTTTTATAGCTGATCAAGTCAGGTATTACCTATGAATAATTGAACATTTGGTTGTATTTGGCAAATGTGAAGTTTGTGTAAGGAATATTTGAAGAGTTATGAAACTTTGGGTAGGATGGACATTACCTCATGACATTGGGGAAGAATAAAAATTAATTGTGGAAAAAGTCGACTAGGAGCTTCCTCCAGAACAACTTCATTTGTTCCTCGGTTACGGCGTCTAAAGGTTTTCCTACGAGAAAGCACTTAATGTAATTAATCATGTACAAACCATTGTTCGGGCTGGAATTAAACTTTGAAAATATAAGTAGATGGAACATCAATAACATGATATATGATAGGAGTTAATAGGTATTGTACCTCATAAGTGCCAATTGAAGTAGTTCAGCAGTCGGTTTCTTCCAATATTCCAACGGTACATTCTTTAGCCACTCAGTTCATTCTAGTGACACGTTGTACCTCCCAATCATATCAAGTGTCAAATGGATACATGGGGTGACATGAGCATACATTACTGCATCGCTATAACAACTTTAGTATTGTCGAATACCGTCAACTTCCATGCCATCAAGTTAACATTGGACAGGACCTAGTGCTTACTATCAATGCAGTGAGGAAACAAAAGGTGGTCACAATCAGTCCACCTTTTCTCACAGTTTGGCGGGTTCACACCCTATGGATACCTTGTCAGAAACGGACCATAATTAGTTGGTACTCCACCAATTCGATGGCCATTGTAATCCAGTAATTTCTTCTAAATAGAACCAAGAAATGAGGCAAAACCTGGATCTAAAACTGTATTTATCTGGGAAAAAATGTCTAGGTGCTGAATGACCCGTTGTCTAATGAGTAATCTTGCTTGCCAATATTTTGTAGTTTTTCTTTTGTGAGCTTATTGAGCAAGTTAGGAAAATCTCTGTTCAACCAAGAAAACAAACAATTACTATGTATTTATACCAAGATAATAATAGTTTATAAATCAATATGATTTAAGAAGTACCCCTTTTTTGAACGTCGTAGCCATGCCACATTTGCTTTTTCCTTTTTCTTGTCAATATCGCACAAGATCGGAATGTATGGAGGGAGAGATGTACCGACTTCCATATTCTCCCCATGCTTTGGACGACCCCAAGTGTACAGGTTACACAGTATTGTCGATTCAAAAAACTATCGACTTACACCTGGACGAAGGTCTACACCATCCAGTGGCTAAGTGATGCCCCGTCAACATCATCGCTCTCATTATCTGCTTGTATGTTCTTACGACTGTCTTGTCCAACCATTATCTATTCAAACATTCCCTGATTATGACCAAGGCTGTCTCGCAACTCTGTTCGCATCTCTGTTCACAAATTATCACGCAAAGATCGAGCATTTAAGGTTGCTCTATTTGCAAGTTGTTAAATCTGCTTTCAATGTATCCCTGCAACTGATTACTTCGATCGAAAAAATAGAACTATTGCTAGATATATGTGCTTGTATGATCACACTACTCAAATAAGTTAGCTTTAGTACCCGACATTTGGGCATCGAAATATGATCGTACTGTACAAACATCAAACTCATCTGCTCATTTGTCACGTAATCAATATAACAAGGAGGGACAACGTGAGACCATGGCACGTAATCAATCTCTGGCATGCTTTGAGGCATGTTCTAATTCGGTAAACTTATATTCGACATCTCCAAATGCGAGGACCAGCTAGTTTGTTCGTAGTAAGTAGCATTCGCTTGTGGAGATTGTCTCAAATCAAGTTCGTCCATTTTTATCGAACCCTCGAAAGCATACTGATGTGCAAGTGAATCCAAACATTCATCTCTTTGTCTTCTGGAAGGAATAAAGTAGCAATGTACGTTTGATCTACCTCGATCTCCGTTTTTGCTTGTCGAGCAACTCGACAAGCAAACCCAAAAAAAATAAAATGAATTGTTGTCGAGTTAGAGTAACTCGACAATATTTCAAAAATAAAAATAAAAAATGAAATGTTGTCGAGTTAGAGTAACTCGACAACATATTATTAAAAAAAAATCAAAATCAAATCTTGTCAAGTAACTCGACAACATATAAAAAAAATCCAAAATCAAATCTTGTCAAGTTGCTCGACAGCATTAAAAAAAAAAAAAAAGAAATCAAAATCAAAATATTGTTGAGTTACTCGACAAACAAAAAACAAAAAACAAAAACATAAAAAAAAAATCAAATTTTATCAGTTCGACAAAAAAATAATCAAATATTGTCGAGTTGCTCGACAACAGTAAAAATAAATTAAAAAAATCAAATGTTATCAGTTCGACAAACATAAAAAAAAAAAAAATTCATATCAAAATGTGTTTGTGTTGAGCTACTCGAAAAAAAATAGTATCTAGACAGTGTCAAGCTACTCGACAAAGAAAAAAAGGAAAAAAAGAATTGTGTACATTTTGCTTATGACATCAAATAAAAAAAATTAGTAAAAAATTGAACTAAAATACGGACGAATAAAAAATAATTTGTGTGCTCGACAAACACAACCAAAAAATAAAAATAATAAAAAGAGAAGTTGTGATTGTCGAGCTGCTCGACAATCACACCAAAAAAAATTGTGTGTTTGTCGAGCTATAGAGTGCTTGCCATAAAAAAAAAAGAAAAAAAAAAGTCAAATATTGCGGCTGTAAAATTGGGCTAAGATTCACTTAAAATTGGAAGCCACTGCACTAATTAAACAATAAAAACCACTAAAGTGAAAAATTGCGGCTGTTTTCAATGTCAAAACGATGGCGTATTGGACGAAAAATCTATAGTAAAAATTTAAGACCCTTATATATATATATATATATATATATATATATATATATATATATATATATATATATATATATATACACTAGTTTTTGCTACGTGCGTTGCACGTCCGTGAAAAATGTAGGGATAAGTTTTAGGTTAAATATTTAATTGAAACGACAAATTTATGGTATTTGTGGGTTTTATGCACAAAGTTGTCTCCCACAATTTATATAAATATTCTACAGATTTGAAGAAATTAGATAACAAAAATCTAGTACGTGAAGGACGAAAGTGAAAAAGAAGTTATTTGTATTGCTATATAATATTTATTTTGAAATAAATTAATATTTTTTATTTAGAATTTATAGAAATGTATAGAAATGAAAGTAAATTATGAAAGAAGACAACAGAATTCTACTTGAATAATAAAATTTAACAAATATGAAAGAAGACAAAAAAAAAAAAAAATCAGCAACATGTAAACATGTTTTCGAGTATGGTTGTTGAGTTAACAATATATATATATATATATATATATATATATATATATATATATATATATATATATTGTACTCGACAAATATTTAAATTTTTGTTGTATTTTTTATTTTCTCTTATTGTTTAATTTTGTTTGAAACTTAGTTAGTTATCATACTATTCGCTCAAATTTTTTTTTTCCCGACAACGTTTTGTTTTTTTCCAAAAACTTGAGTAATAATTTAAATATAACAAATACAAAAGAAAAAAAACTAAAAAAAATAATTTTTTTTAAAGATTGTCGAGTTACCTTGACTGTTTGACAACCAATGTTGTCGAGTCAACTCGACATCAATAATATTTTTTTATTTTTGTTTTTTTTATTACTCCACAAAATTGGCTTTTTTTTTTCCTGTTTAATTTTTTTTTCTAAACTTGTTTAATTACAAAAAGAATATAGGTCAATTTTTTTTATATATATAAATAAAATTTTACATAAACAAAGCAAATAAAAAAATTTAAAATTATCTAGGTTTATGTTCAGTAATAAATAAAATTTAACAAATGTGAAAGATGTGGTTGAGTAATTACTCGACAGCCATGTTGTGATATATGGTTGTGAAGTTACTGGTCAATTTTTTTGTTAAGTCGTTTTTTTTTTTTTTTTTTACTTTATGTTTAATTTTGTTTGAAACATGGTTGATTAAATGAAATGAAATTTAACAAATACAAAAAAAAAAAAATTAAAAAAATCTTAGAGTGCGTTTGACTGCAATACATTTTTCATGAAAAAAACATTTTTTTCCACCTATTTTTCAACTAAATGTGTTTGATAGCCACAATTTCCATGGAAAACACTTTTTCTCACTTATTTTTCAATTACACGTTTGATTGATTTATTGTAAAACATTTTCTCATTTACGTTAAAAGGCAACATTTTATTTTTCTTGTTTAATTGTTTTTATTACAGTGAGTTGCTCAAGAATTTTTTTTTTCCACAAAGTTTAATTTTTTCCCTAGTAACTTGTAATAAACTAAACTTTAACAGTTTTTTGTTTATTTTTGTCTCATATCTATTTCATTGTTAGAGGAAATCGCTCAACAAATTTTATTTTATTTTTGACAAAGATTTTTTTTGTTTTCCAATAATTTGACAAACTAATAAAATAAATTTAACAAATAAAAAATAATAATAATAATATTTAGAATTGTTGAGTAACTGGACAATTTATTTTACTAACTTGATTATATAATAATCATAAAAATTTATGAAAAAGAAAACAAATAAAAACAAAATATTCAATACAGAAAATTAACTTTTGTTTATATAAATCAATGAGTTTTTTTTTTTTTTTTTTTAAAATAATGTTGTCGAGTTACACATTTAATTAAATTTTTTTATAGTGTTGTCGAGCAACTCGACAACATTTGGCCGTTTGAACTTTTTTTTTTTTTTTTGTTATTGTTGTCTCGACAACACTAAGTCATTGAAAATGGGCTTTGGCCCATTTTTTTTTTTTAAATTATGGTGCCTTTTACTTTTTTTTTTAATTCTTTATTCATTTATTGTAGTGTGCGCAAATTAATCCATTTTGACAATAATTTTTTTCCTTTAATTTTTTTTTATTTTATACCTAATTTTTATTCAATTTTTTACTATTTTTTTTATTTACCTTTTAAGTTTATAAATTATTCTAAATAACTCCTATTAATTTTTTCCTTAATTTTTTTATTTTACTATAATCGCTCAACAAATTTTATTTTTTTTGGACAAAGTTTTTTTTTTTTTTTTTGTTTTCCAATAAGTCGACACACTAATAAAATAAATTTAACAAATAAAAAAATAAAAATAAAATAAAAAATTAATTAGGGTTGTTGAGTAACTGGACAATTTATTTTACTAACTTGTTTATACAGTAATCATAAAAATTTATGAAAAAGAAAACAAATAAAGACAAAATATTCAATGCAGAAAATTAACTTTTGTTTATATAAATCAATGAGTTTTTTTTATTTTTAATAATGTTGTCGAATTACACATTTAATTAATTTTTTTTATAGTGTTGTCGAGCAACTCGACAACATTTGGCCGTTTGAACTTTTTTTTTTTTGTTAGTGTTGTCGAGTATATATAAATCCAATGGTTTAGTGTTGTCGAGTTGCTCGACAACACTAACACTAATTCGACAACACTAAGTAATTGAAAATGGGCTTCGGCCCATTTTTTTTATAATTATGGTGCCTTTGACTTTTTTTTTTTTTTCATTTATTGTAGTGGGCGCAAATTAATCTATTTTGACAACAAATTTTTTCCTTTAATTTATTTTTTTTATTTTTTTTTCTTTTACACTTAATTTTTATTCAATTTTTTACTTTTTTTTATTTTACTTTTTAAGTTTACAAATTATTTTAAATAAATACTATTAATTTTTTTCTTCAATTTTTTCTTTTACTATAATCGCTCAACAAATTTTATTTTTTTGGGACAGTTTTTTTTTCAATAAGTCGACACACTAATAAAATAAATTTAACAAATAAAAAAATAAAATTAAAATAAAAAAATAATTAAGGTTGTTGAGTAACTGGACAATTTATTTTACTAACTTGATTATACAGTAATCATAAAAATTTATGAAAAAGAAAACAAATAACGACAAAATATTCAATGCAGAAAATTAACTTTTGTTTATATAAATCAATGAGTTTTTTTTTTTTTTTAATAATGTTGTCGAGTTACACTTTTGATTAATTTTTTTATAGTGTTGTTGAGCAACTCGACAACATTTGGCCGTTTGAAATTTTTATTTTTTTTAGTGTTGTCAACTTGACAACACTAAGCCATTGGATTTATTTATTTTTTTAATTTTTTTTTTGGGTTAGTGTTGTCGAGCTCGACAACACTAAGTCATTGAAAATGGGTAATTTTTTTTAGTGGTGCCTTTCACTTTTTTTTATTCTTTATTCATTTATTGTAGTGTGTGCAAATTAATCCTTTTTGACAACAATTTTTTTTCTTTAATTTATTTTTCTTATTTTTTTTCTTTTACATCTAATTTTTATTCAATTTTTTACTATTTTTTTATTTTACCTTTTAAGTTTAAATTATTCTAAATAAATGCTATTAATTTTTTTCTCAATTTTTTTCTTTTACTATTCACACATTCGTTCAGGTTAAAAGTTGTAGGACTTCATTTGTAATTTTATTTTATTTTTTTTGTTGTTTTTAATTTTTATTTTATTTTTTCATTAAAGAGGAGGACAAAAATGTCAAAATATATCAAAATGACGAGATCTGCAATCTGCAACAAAATTCAAAAGCAATCTGCAACAAAATTCAAATGCTAGAATGGCTATTGCTAAAAAAAATAGTTAAGGATAGATTTGTTATAAATTAAAAAGATTAGAGACCAAAAGTACAAATTACAAAAAAAAAAAAAAATAAATACCCACACACCAAAATTTAAAAAAATAAAAACACAAGACAAAATGTTGGTTTGAAAAAAAAAATATTGGGTTTGCTTGTCGAGCAACTCGACAAGCAAACCCAAAAAATCAAAAATCAAAAAGAAATGTTGTAGAATTACTCGACAACATATATATAGTATTCAAAACAGGAAATTCAGCATAATAGTAAACAAAAGATTCAACATTATTTTAATCTACTGAATTTTTCCATTTAAATAAGAAATTGATAATTAAGGGATTCAGGATGTGAAAACTTCTTTTCTTAACATAAAATTCTAAAAGATGACAAACTTCTTCTTTTTTAACATAAATAAAAACACATATTTGTATATGAACATATTAAATCGATTTGGGAATTAAAGGAAAAGAATTGCATAAATGCTTACATTTTTCCGCCTCCGCCTCTCTCTCTTTTCCTGTCCCACTTTTTTAGACAGTAGGATTGTATTGAATTTAAATATAACCCGGCAACCTCGACAACCATGTTGTCGAGTTAACTCGAGGACTGGAGATCTAAGCGATAGAGTTGTTATTCTGGCCTCCTTGTTGGTTTTGCTCACGAGGGATGGGAGAAAGAAGAAAGTTTGTCAATGCTTTTATTGATATTGGAATTGGGCAAACACTTGAATTTGGTTGCTGAGTTTAAGATGGAGATGTGTGTTGTTAGTGTGGTAACTGAAAATGCATAAAAATGGGTTTCACTTAAGTGGTGTGGTGTAGTGGTGGTTGGGTACACATTTACTAATCAATTTTTTGTTCCCGAACTTTAGATTTTGACACCTAATAATTAATCCATCTTTTGCTTACAAGCATAAACTCGACAGATGAGAGATGGGGAATCGAGCAACAAAGAAATCAATGGTGAAGAATCTGAACGACAATGACAACCATGGTGTCGAGTTAACTCGAGTACCAACCATCTTGACTTACTCGACGCGATGTAATGAAAAACAAAACTCATTCTACCATTGATCTTAATTAAATTTTAATTTGTTAGGTGATTCTGGATTTTGTTTTATATAACAAAGTTTCAACCACAATTGTCAAACATTACTGAAACATAAGAAATTTAAGCTTCATTTTCAGACAAATAAGAACTTATAGATAATAAGAGATTTATGTAAAATATTCTAAAACATATGTACAAAAATTAAGAAATTTGATAAGTTCTTACAATTCTAAAAATATGAATTTACAGTGAAATTAAGACTGGAATCCACAGTCCAGAGAAATAAAAACTTAAAGACAAATAACAATGAGAGATTTATGTAAAATAATCTACAAATAATCTATAAACCTACAAATAACTTGCTTTACACTGGAATTCCATAATCCTCCATTTGAATTCTGAGCTAGCAATTTTTCAATCTAAGAATTATGGAAGATATTGAAAAATTTGAGAAAAATTTTACTGTCAGAGAGTAGGTAATCGAAGTAGGTTGAAGGAAAAACAATTAAATGATATCTGAAACAATGCAATGAAACGACGGCGTATTGGACAAAAAATCTACAGTGAAAAAATTAAGACACTCTCTCTCTCTCTCTCTCTCTCTCTCTCTCTCTCTCTCTCTCTCTCTATATATATATATATATATATATATATATATATATATATATATATATATATATATGATATTGGAACAAGAAAAAAATTTAATTAAATGCTAAATTGATAGCTATATTTAGCAAACTAGTTAACTTATGACAAAAATAAATGTTTTTAGTTAACATTCTAACACATGTATTGTAGAAATAAATTTGACTCATATCTAACATATGATAATAGTTAAATTAACACATTTATTGTAGATGTTCTATGTGCCACTTGTAGATGAATAGGATAAAGTTCGAATTGTCTATAGATTAGTAGGAAGCGCTTACAGTGCAGCAAAATTGGTGTTTGAAACTGAGTATCCAACTGCTAACAATTTCTTGTATAACCTTCGAGAAAATTTAATTCGTGAACACACTAGCTAGTTCAGTGTCTTTTGCTAGCAATGTGGCTAAGAAAATGCTTTAAAGGCTCGATAAGTACATAAAAGTAACGTTTTTATAATCTCACAGGCGCCCAAATTTTCACTGTTTGTTCTTCATCTATTTCAAAATCTACCCTATTTCAATGGGTAAAAAGCAAAAATGTTCAGCTGTTCGTTAGAAAAATGGTTTCGCAAACTTGATACGTGAAATGGAAGAAAGCGGTTCCTTGTCCGCCAAAACTGCAGTCGCAAATTCAAGCAAGGGTGATGGATCTTCGTCCTCGGTTATATAGGTTTCTAACACCGGTTCGATGGTGGGTAATGCTGAAATTATCCAAACCCCTAAATCCCCTTCGCATTCTTGTACTTTGGGCGACTGTGATACTGATACCGATGGGTCTTCGGAGAATTTGCAACCGGTTAAGGGAGGTGAAACTTTGGATAAGCAGTCAGCACCTGTGGAGTAGAAAGCTCCATGGGTCAGCCTCTTAAAGGACAACAGAATACCAGACCAATGCCTTGCCTTGAAGATGTTTGATAATTTGCCCTATCAAGCTCGCCTAGATTATAATGTAATAGATGATGTTGAAATTGCATGGGGCTGTTGCCTTGTGGGTTACTTTGCGGGACAGTTTCCGGGAAAGAAAGCTCTCATTAACTTATGTGGTTCTTGGAAGGTGAATTACAAATACTTCACGCATTCGAGTGGTTGGTTGATTTTCAAGTTTGAAAATGATTCGGCTAGGGAAAGTGTACTAAACGGGGGTCCTTACTTCGTATTTGGGAGACCATTACTCCTCAAAGTTATGCCGGAATGCTTTGAGTTTGAGTTGTTTTGCCGGGGTTGCCGTTGGATTGTTGGAATACGGAAGCCCTTGAAATGATAGCTTCAAAAATTGGGAGGCCGATCTTGATGGACAATCTCCCCTATACAAGGGGCAGATTGTCTTATGCCCGGGTTTTAATTGAAGTAGATGCAGCTGCCGAGTTAGTTCGGAACGTTAATATTCTATTGGCCACTGGAAAGGAAAGGGATCAAAAGGTCATTTATGAACATGAACCCAAGTTTTGCTCGTGTTGTAGAGTATTTGGGCACTCTCTGTCAGGTTATGTCACCTTGGATAAGTCGTTGGACACTAATGTGAAGGTTTCTGTTCCAGCCGAAGTTAGTGACGGAATTCTTCCAAATGAGCCGATAACAGTGCCTGATGTGGTACCTCATCAGCCCGCTATCATGGAGAAATCGTCCCAAAAACTACCTGAACAAGGTTTAATCTCTCCACTGATTATTGCAGAAGACAACACTGAAAAACAGGTACAACCGGATGTTATTGAAGGAGACGCACCATTTACTTTGGTAGATAAAAATAAGAAACGAGCAAGTAAGCAAAAAGGGAAAATTCATGACAAAACGCAGCAGCCAATTTTGGGTCAAGCAGGACCTCTTCTTTGGCAGGTTCGGATCGTGCCTCGGGGAATAAAGTTCGCTTGAAGGACAGTCTAGTGAAACAGGGTTACGCTACTTCCTCTTTGGATAAATCGAAGGGTCCTACCCTTCCTTTATCGCCATGAAGTGTGCAACTTGGAACATTAGGGGCTTCAATAAGCCCCTAAAACAAAATGGGGTCCGAGAGCTCATTAATCACCATAACATTGATATTTTGGGTATTTTGGAGACGAAGCTTAATTCGGACAAACTTGTTCGAGTTATGAGGAACAAATTTAATGGGTGGGCACAGATAAATAATTTCCATACTCACGAGGCTGCAATAATTCTCGTATTATGGAACCCATCTAAAGTACAGCTGGAAGTTAAGGAAACTCATCCTCAAGTCATCCATTGTTTAGCTATTTGCAAGGTATCCTCAATATCCTTTCAAATTAGCTTTGTTTATGGTCTTCACACTATTGTTAATAGGAGGACGTTGTGGAACTCTATTGTTGAACGTAGTAACACTAGTTCGCTGCCTTGGTTGTTGATTGGAGACTTTAATAATGTGCTCTCGGTTGGTGAAACAAGCAATGGATCGAAAATCACTTCGTATGAAATCAAAGACTTTGCCAATTGTTGCCTTCATTCGGGTATTTCGGACCTGAATTCAACAGGATCTTTTCTCACTTGGAACAATGGTAACGTTTGGTCTAAATTAGATAGAGCAATGGTTAACAATGCGTGCTTGCTTGCGGGTTTCTTTGAGGAAGCTGTTTTTCTTCCACCGTGTTGCTATTCGGATCATTTCCCTTGTATCGTCTCTCTTTTTGAGGTTCAACAAAAGAGGATGAAACACTTTAAATTCTTCAACATGTGGGTCAATCATCTTGACTTCAATGATGTTGTTCAACTCAGCTGGAACCAACATGAATTGGGAACTAAACAATTCATTCTTTGCAGAAAACTTAAACGTTTGAAGGGCCCCTTGAATTCACTTAACATAAAACATTTCGCTCACATTGCCGTCCGAGCTGAAAATGCAAGACAGGCACTAATTTCGGGGCAAAAATTGTTACATGATCAGCTGTCTAATTTGAGTTTACAGCAGGAGGTCGCAAATATGAGGAAACAGGCCATGTTCCTATTATCGGAAGCAGAAAGAAGTTTCTATTTTCAGCAAGCTAAGTGTAAGTACATTATGAACACCGACAAGTGCACAAAATTTTTCATGCTATGGCTAAACGAAATACAAAAAGGAACCATATTTCAGCAGTCATAAGGGATGATGGAACTTCGACTCCTTCTCAACAACAAGTCGGAGAAGAGTTTGTGAATTTTTATATGGGGCTGCTTGGTACCGAGGATAATTGTAATCTCCTTAACGAACAGATTCTTTTTAATGGTCCTCGTCTGAGGAAATCAAAGAGGCTTTATTTGATATTGATAATGATAAATCACCCGGGCCGGATGGGTACTTGTCTTTCTTTTTTTAAAAAGCGTGGCATGTAGTAAGGAATGACGTTTGTGGGGCTGTTGAGGAATTTTTCTCATCTTCATCTTTACTCAAGCAAATTAATCACTCCGTAATTGTGCTGGTTCCGAAATCAACCCATGCACCTTCGGTTGGAGACTATAGGCCAATTTCTTGTTGTAATGTCATCCTAAGAAGCACGGACACTTCACCGCCACTGGCGTGTCGGTGTCGGACATGTATCGGACACCGACATGTATCGGACACTTCGTCGGATATTTGTTTAAGGTTTCAAAAAAATAGGTTAATCTTTATGGACAGATCAAGATTTTAAAAGGGCTAATTATTTGTTTGTTAATAATAAAATGGGTCAATCATGTTTTAGTATTGTTTTTAATGTAATAAGTATAAAAAATTTTATTTTCTTTAGGTTATAAAATTAAAAAAATTAAATTAAAAAAATTTAATCAACCTATCGGCGGTGTGTTAGTGCCGGTACTTTTTCAAAAATTACGTGTCGGCGTATCGGATACGCGTATCCATATTGGTGCATTATAGATGTCATTTATAAAATCATTTCAAAGTTGCTTGCTTCCAGATTAGTACTGGTGCTGGACACTCTTGTTAACAAGGCGCAATATGCCTTTATTCAAGGGCGGAGTATGGTTGAAAATATTCACCTTGCTCAAGAATTGCTTAGACATTATAATCGCAAGCGAATATCTCCGAGATGTATGCTCAAAATTGATGTAAGGAAGACGTATGACTCGGTGCATTGGGATTTTCTTAGATCCGTTTACAGGGGCTGAATTTTCCTCCAGTTCTTGTTAAGGATAATGCAATGTGTGACTACTATGGCTTATTCGATTGTGATCAATGACAACCTGTATGGGTTTTTCAAAGGTAAGGAAGGCCTTTGACAAGGGACCCTCTTTCGCCATTTTTGTTTGTCATTTGTATAGAGTATTTCTCGAGATCCTTGAGAATCGCCACGAATAACAGCCACTTTAACTTCTATCCGAAATGTCCCCAGCTAAAGATTACACACCTAGCATTTGCGAATGATCTTGTGTTAATGTCAAGAGGAGATTCGATTTCAGTTTCAATCCTTATGGAATGCATGTCTCATTTTGGAAATATATTGGGACTAAGAGCCAACACATTTGAAAGTTCTAAAACTTAGATTAATTAAATTAAAACGAATTTTAATCTTAATTAAACAAGTAGTGGACAGAACGTAGTCAGAACTGGCAAGTGATAAAGATAACAGTTCTAACTCGCACAATGATGTTCGTTTATCTAATCTTGTTAAGTGCGAAAATTAAAGGATTAAATACGAACACAAGATGTAACGAGGTAAACCCCGAAGGGAAACATCCACGGGCCTCTATGCCATCGGTAAAAACAATCCACTAATAATCTTGTTCAAAAATACAATAGTATCGGTTTTTGTAATTTCGTAAAATTAACAAAATAAAAATTAAAAGAAAATAGATCAACTCCATGTGATACTTCTTCTTCTGACTTGTTGATGAAGTGGAATCAAACCCACCGGTCTTGACTTTATCGCCACTTTCCTATTGTACTTGACCGCAACCACCACTTGGATTAAGAACCTCCGTTCTTAACTTCACGCCAAGTAGCTTAAACAAGATATGTAATTGTTCGTTGAGCACCAATTAGTTCTTGATTCTTCAATGAGTTTGAAAAAAAATCTTTTTGCTTTGAAGTTGAATCAATGAAGCTTGATATCTTGTTTTTCTTCCATGGATTTCGACAGTTTTTGCTTGGAGAAAACAAGAACAAAAATTATATTTCAAAGCCTTATTCTTCAATGTCTTGAAGAACTCGTTGGCTTTGAAAACTTAATTAATGAAGCACCATATCTTGTTTACCTTGAATGGATTCGGGCGGTATGAAGCTTATGGAACAAGAACATAAAGATATTTTTAAAGCCTTAATTCTTTATTGATTTCTACTCTTACTTATAGTTAAAGTAGAAATCAATTTAGGAATTATTTCTTACCAAAAAATCTGCAACAAGAATGGTAAGAAAATTAGTAGGAAAGAATATATAGAAAGATATTCTTAGATTTGTAGATGGAAAAAATTTAAGAAACTAAATATTTCCTTCCTAAACAAACAAATCTAAGACAATAAGAAAAGATTCATTTAACCTACAAAAAAAAGCTGTCAATACTATTCATGATATCAGAATATATCAAGTTTAAAAACAGAATAAAATTGCAGCTTTACTGATCTTGAAAAATAATCCGCTTATCAACCCAGTCAATCGGAACTGGTGTTATCCAGAACAATCAAAAACGAAAACGTTGACCTGTTCTTTTATCATTAAAAATCAGTTATATTCATTAAGTGAGCCAAGATATAAAAAGTGAAAAATATGACACATGTTTTTCCAACAATTTCCTCCTTTGGCGTTACTTAATTAGAAACACATAACTATCAGATTTTTAATGTAATTGTGATGTGTGTGAATAAGTAAAGAAACCATGAGCATCAACATATAAGGGTTATGGCTCTCCATTAGTGTGTAAACCAAGAACTCCTGCAAAGAAGTTAACAAAATATGCAAATACCACACACATTAACCATAACTTTAATATTGCTTCCCCTTAGCAAGATATCATCAAAGTGTAATGATCAAACCACCATAAACTTAAAAATACTACTATTAAAATTTAACCAACACAGTATGAATAACAAGAAAAACCTAACAACCACAAAATTTAAAAAATTTAAAAATTACCCTACTACTCTCCCTTTTGTAAGAGGAATGCCAAATGAAGAGAAAAACAAAAGTAAAATAGTGTTTGAAGGGAATTAAAGCAGAATTTAAGAGTTAATACACTCATCCATAACCAAATAGTTAGAAAGTTAAAAGTTAGAATTGAAAACAGTTAGTGCGGGGAGGATCTGGACTTCTTTGTACCGGATGCAGATGCATTTGCAACTCTCCTGCGAGCATGGGAATCTGAAGCAGCATCAGCCGAGGAGCATCAGCAAGAGGTGCAGTATTTGGGGCAGCATTTGTCTCAACAACTGGATTGGAAGTTGGAATCTTCATCGGACCTCCAGGATGTATAGAGAATTTCGGAGTAACTATTCGGTATGCAGACTTTATATGCTTATCGCCCATATATTCCAGTTTACCTAACATCCTACGCATGAAAATAAATTCATCAGAAAAACCTTTGGTTAAGGTAAAAAGTTCATCTACCTGCATTCGAACCAGCCCCAACTGAGTTATCAGTGCATCCAGACGTCCAGAATGGTCCAACGAAGATAGAACGTGCCTGGGAACTCTGGGAGTGGGATACGGTGCGTTACCTAAATTTGTAAATTCATGAACACCGAGTGCTGAAATACCCTCAGAGAATCTATCTGAATCCATGGTAGACACTTCTTGATGAACAAGAAAGTGATGGATGAGAGTCGGATGCGGGAGCCTGTACTGCTTGGCCCTCCTCGGCCCTTCATAAACAATTCTATCAAAAACCATTTTTACCCAATCAACTGGCATCCTCATCCCTAACTTGTATAGCATAACAACCCTGTCCCCCGAAATTTCAGATCTATGAGTCAATGGATCAATATTGTTGATAAGAATCCAATGAAGAATATTGTATTTGGGCAGTAGTCTGGAAGCAGTCAGTTCTCCTGATTCTGGCCAGGTAGAGCCAGTCATTTCTTGCGCAATGCTGTCCTTGGTAAATTCTTCGTCACTTGTGATAGCCACAGTGGTCACCCCAAGCCAGTCCCTGAGAGAGTTAGGACTGAAGGTAACATGTCTTCCTCGAACATAAACCTGCCACTTGAATTCATTTCCAGCATTCTCCAGATTCTTGGGAACATTTGCCATAATTCCTTGACCAGAGTTTCATTGAACGTCCCAGAAAAACTTAACAGATTATGTAAGTTGTGAAAATCAACAATTTCACCCAACCCAAACGAACTAAATTCGAGAATTGCTACCTTGCACTCAATGATGAACTTACGGTAGGTGGTAAAAGATAGAAATAGATTCTCAGCACTCTCCGATAGAAAACATTAATTGAGGGGGTTAACAGAGTGTCTACCTCTAGTTAATGTTTCAAGTTTGAACATTTGGAAGTCTGAATTGGGAGTAGGCAGTACTCTGTAGGAACCTCCAGAGGCAGTGGGAGGCCTGTTTTGACTGGCAGGTGTGGGCTCTTCAGCAACAACACCGATTTTACCTTTTCAGCCCTCGTGGCTCTTTTCATTGGAGAAGGTGTAGGAGTAGATTTCGAATATTCATCAAGAGCAACATCAAAATCAGAATCTGATTTTTGAGAATGGAGCTTACTTAAACCTTCTACGAATGGAGGAGGCTGTTCAGACTTCTCATCACCAATCCCTTCATCCTCACAAACTTCTTCTTCAATTTTAGCATTGTCAGACCCACTGTCACTCGTAGATTCATCATCTTCATCTCCTTCTTCATTTGGTTCTTCAGCACTTAGGATAACTTTCTTGCTCAGAAAAGTAATGGGGTCCTTAGATGTTTGATGGGCCTGTGATTTAGAATGGCTAACCGGCGGCTGATATGCAACAATGTCCGTCAATTGGTCAGCCAGAAGCAACTGTCGCTGGAGAAGTGTCCAGGTCTGAACTTGAGGGTTCCTGTCTTCTTGCACTTTGCCGGAGAGTCTTTGCCAATGACATTTGTGGCCCCATTGCATTTCAGCAGCAGACACCGGAGCAATAGTGTCCTTGGATGAATTTTCTGGATGTTTCTTCGATTTTGGCAGTTTAGTCTTTACCATTGTTTGAATCTGAAAAAGAGAACTAAACACACTTTCGAAATCAAGTATAAGGGGCTTCGGAGTTAGGAAATCGAAAATTAAGAGTGAGAAGATGAAGAAGGAAACCCAAAGTCACGGTTTAATAAGGGAAATTTTTCAGAATTGCACAAGAAGTGAACAGTTAATTTGGGACGTGTGGAAAGCAGTTACCAAAATTAAACTGATTAATGGCAGTTATTGACAAAGAAACCTTCCTTAATCAGATAAGTCAAAATTTGAATTGAACCGCATAAAATGCCAATTTATGGAAAACGGAATTTTTTAAGATAGGTAAACCAATTTAATATTCAGTACAAAAAAAATTAGATTCTATAAACTAAAAATCATCCAGATTTTTCTCAGTTAAAGTTGATTGTGCTACCAAAATTAGACTGTTGATTGAAAATTCTACGAAAAGGCCCACACAAGATAATCACACAAAAATAATGAGAATATTTTATGAGATAAATTTAAATCGTTTATTTATGGGCAAATTTCATAGTCTACAAATTATACAATCAGTCCAAAAATATCAAAATCAACTGGAATCTTTCAATCAGATATGTGCGCATAATTAGATTCAATTAATTGGTCAGATTTATAATGTGAGTGTGTAATAGGACACACTGGACTAATCAATCATAACCTGTCCCACTAAGTCAAATTGAACCTTATCAAGAAGATCAGTACTGAGATGTATTTCAAACCAGTCATCATCTGAACATATCTCTTTAAATAGAAAAAAAATATGTGCGTGCCAAACAGGAGTACCATAGCAATTTTCTTTTGAGTACTCAGAGTGTTGACTTTATTTGTATATATATATATATATATTTGTCAAAGCACTGAATTTATAAGATTATGGAGTTGACTTTCTTACAGCCATAAAGGTAGCCCTTTTCTACATGATTTATGTTCATTATCAAGGACAGCTGCACACATCTATGGTAGTAGCCCTCTCAGTCATGAAATTATCTGTTTAACACAACAACATACTATAGTGCCGATGGACATAGATACTGACCATAGGTCACAACAAAGAACGAAACTAGTTTAAAGATAACGATCTAGTTAGTAGTAAGGTACAATCAAACAAGTCAATATGTCCTCAAAGTGTGCTTATCTGAGTATATTTTACTATGAGTATAATGAGCATACCATACTGATTGATTGATCCAAGTAAATCTCAAAATTCATAGATCAATCATACATTTATATCATATGCTATTTGCAAGAATACCCCCTCTTTCTGCCTTTTTTTTTAAATAAAAAAATGCAAACAAACATACATGATAAAATCAAACAAAAAGAAAAACACTACTTCTACGAAGTAAATTTTTTTTTTTTTTATTTTTAAAGAAAAAAACTAATGCATCAAGCAAATGCCCACGGCCTTCTGTAGAATCTCAAATCTAGCAGAATCTAAGGCCTTGGTGAACAAATCAGCCAACTGATACTCAGTTTGAATATGTTCCAAAGTAATTACTTTTTCTTCGACCAAATTTCTAATAAAATAATGTCTAATATCAATATGTTTGATCTTAGAGTGCTGAACAGAATTTTTAGAAATATTGATAGCACTAGTGTTATCATAGAATATAGTAACAAAGTCCTGATCAATACTATAATCACATAGCATTTGTTTCATCCAAAGTTGCTGAGTACAACAACTACCCGCTACAATATACTCAGCTTCTGTAGTAGAAAAGAAAATATAGTTTTGTTTCTTATTTAACCATGTAATGAGATTGTTACCAATGTAGAAACATCCTCCACTCGTACTTTTTCTATCATCCATGTTTCCAGCCCTGTCAGCATCAGTGTATCCTACAAGATGGGAGTTAGTATCATTCGTATACCATAAACCAAAATCAGAAGTACAATTAATATAGCGAATAATTCGCTTCACTGCTGCAAGATGTGTTTCTTTTGGTTTGGCCTGATAACACGCACAAACTCCAACACTAAATGATATGTCAAGATGGCTTGCAGTCAGATACAGTAAACTGCCTATCATGCTTGTGTACACGCTGGAGTCAACCTCCTTGCCCTGGTCATCTCTGGAGATTTTCAAGGACGTAGCCATGAGACTTCTGACTGACTTTGTTTGTTCAAGGTGGAACTTATTTACCAGATTTTTAGCATACTTGGCCTGTGAGATAAAAATCTCTGATCCAACATGTTTGATGTGCAAACCTAAAAAGAAATTTAGTTCACCAACCATACTCATTTCAAATTTATTTTGCATAGGTATAACAAACTCCTTGGATTTTGTTTCTAGTGAAGAACCAAACACAATATCATCGACGTAGATTTGTGCAACTATTAGCCCAGTTTTGAAATGTTTGATGAACAAAGTTTTGTCAGCTCCTCCTCTCTTGTATCCATGTTCCAACAAGAACATGATTAATCGTACATACCAAGCACGTGAAGCTTGCTTTAGTCCGTATAGGGCTTTTTTAAGTCTAAACACATGGTCGGGAGAATAAGAATCAACGAATCCCTTAGGCTGCTCAACATAGACTTCTTCATTAAGAATTCCATTCAGAAAGGCACTTTTAACATCCATTTGGTACAGTTTGAACCTCATTTGACATGCCACAGATAGCAAAAGTCTAATGGATTCAAGTCGAGCCACATGAGCAAATGTTTCATCAAAATCCACTCCTTCTAGTTGAGTGTATCCCTGTGCAATCAAACATGCCTTGTTTCTGACTATGTTGCCATGTTCATCTGATTTATTTTTGAATATCCACTTTGTTCCGATCACATTTGTGTCCTTTGGCCGAGGTACAAGTTCCTACACTTAATTTCTGTTAAATTGAGCTAGCTTTTCATGCATGACTAGAACCCACTTTTCATCAATAATAGCTTCATTTATATTTTTGTGTTCAATTTGTGAAGTGTAGCAAATATTTCCAAGTTCATTAGCAAGCTTCCTAAGAGTCATCATACCGACTCTGGAATCTGAGAGAACATTATCCAATGGGTGTGCTTTCTGTATCCAAGACGGAGGTTGCCTTCTCATGTTCTGTTCGTTATTTGTATATGATACATCAGAACTTCTAGGAGTAGGGACAGAGACATCAGATCTTGATGCTGGATGTTCTTTCTGTTTATCACTATCTGGTGCAGGTACATGATTGTCTTGAGTAGGTTGACATCCAGCAACCTGTTCTTCCAATGTTTGAATATTAGGCTCCTGTGAATAAGATGAAAAATCATCAGTATTATCAATTTTTACATTGATTAATTCAATGATAGTCTGAGTACGCATGTTATAAATTCTGTAAGCTCGTCTATTCTCAGAATAACTAATAAACACTCCCTCATCACTTTTTGAATCGAATTTACTCAAGTATTCTCGATCATTTAACATATAGCATTTGTTACCAAAAGTATGGAAATATTTGAGATTCGGTTTTCTTCATTTCCAGATATCATAAGGAGTTTGAGTGGTTCTTGTTCTCAAAGACACACGATTCAAAATATAACAAGCAGTATTAATAGTTTCAACCCATAATTTAACAGGGAGCTTCTTACTATTTAGCATTACTCTAGCCATCTCTTGTAGAGACCTATTTTTTTCTTTCCACAACACTATTTTGTTTAAGAGTTTTGGGTGCAGAAAATTCATAAAAAATGCCATTTTTATCACAGAGAGTAGAGAAAGTAGAATTTTCAAACTCCCTCCTATGATCACTTCTAATCCTTAATATTTTTATTCACTCAAAATATTTTCCTGTTGTTAATTTTAGGTGCAAAAATTTGAATCTTTCAAAAACATCAGATTTTTCTCTCAAGAAATCTACCCAAGTATATCTAAAAAAATCATCCACGCAAACAAAAATATATTTCTTGCCCCTAATACTTTCAGTTTGAATAGGTCCCATTAAATCCATGTGAAGTAATTCTAATACATGAGATGTAGTAAGAAACTTACCTTACTTACGAGTGCTTTTGGTTTACTTATCTTTTAGGCACGAACCACACAATCTTTCAAATTTTTCAGCAAGCTTAGGAATGCCTCATACTGTATTCAGTTTTTTTAGTCTCAACAGATCACTATAGTTTAAATGTCCCAATCGTTTGTGCCACAACTCGTTTGAGTCAGTCTTTGAAATATGACAAGTAATTTTAGTGTCAAGAAGATAACATTTATCATTAGATCTAGTACCATGTAGAATACAACTACCATCATAATTCAAGACTTTACAAGAATTTTTTGAGAACATAACCAAGTGTTTATCGTTACAGAGTTAGCCTATACTAATAAGGTTAGCTTTTAAACATACAACAAAAAGAATTTCTTTTAACGGAGAGAATCCATCAATTAGAATAGTGCCTACACCTTCAATTTTACCGTGTGCTCCATTACCAAAAGTGACCAGACCACCTTTATGACTTTTGTAGTTAGTTAGATAAGATCGATTACCAGTCATATGTCTAGAACAACCACTGTCAAAATACCAAGAGTTAGGAATAAAAGTTCTATAGGCAACATCAACCATATAACAATTTAAATCACCCTTTTTGACCGAAATTTGTCTTACTTTAATGTTGCTATGGTGTCTCATTTGTCCATTAGCCAAGTTTTTACTAAATAAACAATGAAATGAGTCGTGTCCTAGATTACCGCAGATGCAATATTTTACAAAGTATTTTGATTTACCTCTCTGTATTGGTTGTATACCTGATGGTCGTGACTGTTTTTGAGTCTTGGCATTGGTCAGAACCTGCATGGGCAGGTCAGCCTTAGTTCTGACGGCGATGGGAGCAGTTTTGTCTGAAAATACAGCAGACTTTGTTTCTTTGATGAAGTTGATCTGATTTCCAACTTTTCTTTTACCTTTTCCAACATATCCCAAACCTTCTTTGATGTTTGGAGTTCTTCCATATTTTAGGGTTTCACTTAAGCGAAAGGCTCCAATTGTTAATTGCTTGATCCTTTCTTTTGAAACTTTTAATTCATCAAGAAGGTTCGCAATTTGATCATCCTTCTCTTTTAGGATGTTGGTAAGAATAATATTTTAAGAATCAATTTCAGTTTGTCATCTTCCAGAAATTCCATCATGACTTGAGTAGACAAGTTTTTCTCCTGTTCATTTTTTAATATTTTATTCATATTACTGCAGTTATAACGAACACGTACTGGTTCTTCAGATATTGTAGTCAAGAAGTCAGAACCTATAGTCAAGTTTTACACAGAATCAGTACGAGAAGTTAAGTTCACAGTAAAAGACGTTACCTGATCAACAATGGTTTTGTCGTCCTCGTCCTCATCTGAATCTTTTTCATCATCTTCACTCCAAGTGATATTCATGGCCTTCTTAGTATGAGATTTCTTTAAAGTATTTGCATATTCAGAGGCTATGTGACCAAAACCCTCACACTCATGGCATTGAATTCGATTGTCAGATCTATTCATAGATGTAGTAGGGTTTTGTTTTGTGTTGTTTGAAAATCTCTTCTTTTGTTGGAGGGGGTGTTCAAGTTTTTTCCTTTTTGATTTCTTTTTAGAAATTTTTTGAATTGTTTGGTGAGCATGACCATGTTTTCATTTGTTTCACGTTCCTTACAATCAACCTCTTCTTCATCGTTTTTAATTTTGAAGGCAATACCAGATCCCTTTTCTTTCTTTCTCCTTTGTAGATGTAATTCATAGGTCATCAACGATCCCACCAATTCTTCAACCTTTATATTCTCAATCTCTTTACTTTCTTCAATTGTAGTTACTTTAGAATGAAAATGATCAGGCAAGGATCTAAGAATTTTCTTTACAATTTTGCTCTCCGAATATTTCTTTCCCAAAGTATAAGCAGTATTGGTAATGTCACTGAGTTTTGCATAGAAGTCCTTGAATTGTTCATCGTCTCTCATTGTTAGTTGTTCAAACTCTAGAGTAAGAATTTGAAGCTTGGATGACTTGACCATAGTGGTTCTTTCATGAGAAATTCGTAAGATGTCCCAAGCATCTTTTGCAACCTGACAAATAGAGATCAAACAAAATTTATTAGAGTCTACGAAGGAGAATATGGCATTTAAAGCTTTGGAATTCCAATTAGTATAATTAAAATCAGTTGTAGCCCACTCATCTGCCTTTTTCTCTCTTTCTACACCATTTTCAATAATGGTGGGAGTTTTATAGCCATGGACAATAGAGTGCGAAGCTTTTTCATCAAGGGATTGGATATAAACTTGAATTCTAATTTTCTAATAGGCATAATTAGTACCATCTAAAACAGGTAGTCTAAACAGAGTTTGGTCCATATCTAGGTTTCTTTGGATCTCACTTATAAAGTGTACCCTCTCTGATACCAATTGAAAGTTCTAAAATCTAGATTAATTAAATTAAAACGAATTTTAATCTTAATTAAACAAGCAGTGGACAGAACGCAGTCGGAACAGGCAAGTGAGAAAGATAACAGTTCTGACTCGTACAACAGTGTTTGTTTACCTAATCTTGTTAAGTACGAAAATTAAAGGATTAAATACGAACATAAGATGTAACGTGGTAAACTCCGAAGGGAAACATCCACGAGCCCCCATGCCATGGGTAAAAACAATCCACTAATAATCTTGTTCAAAAATACAATAGTATCGATTTTTGTAATTTTGTAAAATTAACAAAATAACAATTAAAAGAAAACAGATCAACTTCCTGTGATACTTCTCCTTCTGACTTGTTGATGAAGTGGAATCAAACCCACCTGTCTTGACTTTATCGCCACTTCCGTATTGTACTTGATCGCAACTACCACTTGGATTAAGAACTTCCGTTCTTAACTTCACACCAAGTAGCTTAAACGAGATATGAAATTGTTCGTTGAGCACCAATTAGTTCTTGATTCTTCAATGAGTTTGAAGAAAACCTTTTTCCTTTGAAGTTGAATCAATGAAGCTTGATGTCTTGTTTTCTTTCCATGGATTTCGACGGTTTTTGCTTGGAGAAAACAAGAACAAAAATTATATTTCAAAGTCTTATTCTTCAATGTCTTGAAGGACTCGTTGGCTTTGAAAACTTAATCAATGAAGCACCATGTCTCGTTTACCTTGAATGGATTCGGGCGGTATGAAGCTTATGGAACAAGAAAACAAAAATATTTTCAAAACCTTAATTCCTTATTGATTTCTACTCTTACTTATAGTTAAAGTAGAAATCAATTTAGAAATTATTTCTTACCAAAAAATCTACAACAAAAATGGTAAGAAAATTAATAAGAAAAAATATATAGAAAGATATTCTTAGATTTGTAGAAGGAAAGAATTTAGGAAACTAAATATTTCTTTCCTAAACAAATTTAAGAGAATAAGAAAAGATTCTTTTAACCTACAAAAATAGCTGTCAATACTATTCATGAGATCAGAATATATCAAGTATAAAAATAGAATAAAATCACAGCTTTACTGATCTGAAAAAATAATCCACTTATCAACCTAGTCAGTCAGAACTGGCGTTATTCACACCAGTCAAAAATGAAAATGTTGACCTGTTATTTTATCATTAAAAATCAGTTATATTCATTAAGTGAGCCAAAGTATAAAAAGTGAAAAATATGACATATATTTTTCCAACAACATTTAAATCAACAATGTATATGGCTAGGATTACCAATTCGAATTTGCAGCAGATCACGGCTGCCAATTCATTTCCTATTGGGTCGATGCCGTTTAGATATCTGGAGATCCCTCTTGTTGCCCAGAGGTTAAAGGTTATGCATTTTGCCCCATTTATCGATAAAGTTGTAGCATATATTAATTTATGGTCCAGTGCTTCGCTTTCTTATGCTAGTTGAACTAAATTAATTAGAGCTGTTCTTCAGAGAGTTGAATACTTTTGGCTTTCTATTTTTCCCATTCCGACAACTGTTATTGCAAGAGTTTCAAGTCTTTGTAGAAAGTTCCTTTGGGGGCACAAAAATCCCCTTGTTGCGTGGAATGAAGTGTGTTTACCGAAAAAAGAAGGGAGTTTAGGATTCCGACAGATTTCTTGTTGGAACACGGTCTTACTTGCTAAGACCCTTTGGAACATTCATCTAAAAAAGGATACATTGTGGATTAGGTGGGTCAACCAAGTTTTTCTTCGTGGAAATTCCATTTGGGACTCGGTTGTAAAAAAGGCCGTCTCACCACTGGTGAAAATAATTCTAGCCATCAGGGATCAGATCTGTTTGGTGGAAGGGAGCACAGATAATGCCGCTTCCAGGTTGTTACAATAGAACATTGGGGGAAAATTTAATACCAAAGCTGCTTATGATTATTTTCGATAAAAAAAAACTCCTCAGATTTGGGCAAGGGACATATGGAAGCCGTGTATCTCCCCTAAACACTCTTTCATTCTTTGGTTGAGTGCTAAAGGGAAATTATTTACGAAGGACAAAATTATCCACACAGAAATTGATCGGAGTTGCGTTTTTTGTCAACATGCCGAGGAATCAGTTCGTCACATCTTCTTTAGCTGTCGGTTTACTTCCATTGTTTGGTCACTCATTAGACAATGGTTGGGTATTCATAGAGACATGTCAACCATAGCTAGCGCTTTCAAATGGATTAAGAAGGAGGCACGTGGAACAAGTTGGCAAAGTAAAGCCAAGAGAACTGCTTTTGCTGCTACAGTTTATCACTTATGGATTTCAAGGAATAGATGGATTTTTGAAGATCTCAAGACCATTCCAAATATTATAGTTAAGAATATCAAAACACATGTATACAAAGTTATGTTTTCTTTGTATCCTAATGTTTTGATACGTTTTGAATGCTTAGCTATAGCTCCTTAGCGTAGTTATTACTTTTGTTATTCCATCACTTTTTCCATAACTTTGGCTTTGTCTATAGTGCTTAGTTAGTGCTTTGTTGACTTATATGTACCATTGAGGATGCCCGGTGTATTTGTACAGTTCTTTTTTTATCTATATATAATTACATTTCTGATAAAAAAAGAAACATTTCTAGTCTTGGTAATTGTGTTTGTGATGGATCCTCATTGCAAGGTGTAATACATAAATAATATATTTCCACAAAATCAGAAGATATAGATGGCATCTTTCGATGTGGTGTTGTTGTGGAGGCTATTCGAAGCATCTACACAGATTATCTGAGCCTTGGCATTGAAGGAAAGTGAAAGTTGTAAAATTTAGATTAATTAAATTAAAAATAATTTTAATTTTAGATAAGCAAGAAGTGGACAAAACGCAGTCAGAACTAGCGCATTGTAATGAAAAGCAGTTGTGACTCGTACAAGCAGGTCCACACAGTGCTCGTTTACCTGCAGTTGTTTATAGCGAAATTTAAAGAATTAGATATGAACACAAGATATAACGTGGTAAATCTCGAAAGAAAACATTCACGGCTCTCATGTCATGGGTAAAAATAATTCACTAATAATCTTGATTAAAAATACAATAGTATCCGATCTTTGTAATTTCGTAAAATTAACAAAATAACAATAAAAAAAATATAGATCAACTCTCTTTTGATACTTCTCATTTTGACTTGTTGATGAAGTGAAATCAAACTCACTCGTCTTGTCTTTATTACCACTTCCTTATTGTACTTGATCGCAACCACCACTTGGATTAAGAACCCCCGTTCTTAACTTCACGCCTAGTAGATTAATCAAGATATGAAATTGTTCCTTGAGCACCAATTTATTTTTTATTCTTCAATGAGTTTGAAGAAAACCTTTTTACTTTGAAACTTAATCATTGAAGCTTGATTTCTCGTTCTTTCATCAATAGAGTCAGCCAATTTGGAGCTTGAAGAGCAAGAGCAAAAAAAATATTTTTCAAAGCTTAATTTCTTATTGATTTGTACTCTTACTTATAGGTAAAGTAAGAATAAAATTAAGAATTATTGTTTACCTAAAAATCTGCAATAAGAATGGTAAAAAAAATTAATAGGAAAGTTACAAAAATATATTCTAGATTTGTAGAAAAAAAGTATTTAGGAAACTCACGATTAACTTTAAATATTTCATTCCTAAACAAAGCTAAGAGAATAAGAAAAGATACTTTAACTTTAAATATTTCATTCCTATACAAAGGCAAGCTCCATGTTAGCAGTGGACTATTTTAATTCAAATGGACAGGCCCATTTCATCCTACCCATTCACAACAGCCCATTTTTCATGCTTCATTTCTTCTTACCCATTCCCAATCGCCCTCAATTGCTGCTTCCCATTTGCACTGCCAATTGTTCTTCCCATCGCTGCCCATTAAAGTTTTGATCGCTGCCCATCAAGAAAGGATCATTGACGCCGGAGGAAGAAAGTACAGTAACAAGTGGAAGAAAAATTGCTGCCAACATCCCAACTACTATTTAAATTTGCTTATAAGCGAAAATCTTTGGACCTTGCACTAGTGCCGCCATGGCCTCCAATCTGTTAAACAACTTTAGTCAATTTTACATGCTTACTACACCATGCTTCCATTAACTTCATCTCTTTCTCCTCGACAGCTCTCTGCATTGCAATGTATTGTTCTCTATACTCACCCTCAGTTATACTCATAAACACAATTTCTTCTTCTCTTAGAGACCTTATTTTTGCTTCTATATCCTCTATTTTTTCTCTTCTTTTTCGTGTTTTCTCCAATTCGAGCTGCTGCACGATGTCGCTGGTACTTCTCTGCAAAAGTCTCCAAAATGTGATCATACTTCCTGTACACCACCTTCTCTGACGACCAACCAGCGGCTAGGGTGGATCCCTCTACCGAATTGTTGTATTCCTGGCGGCTGTTCAGCGACAGGAAGAACAATAGGATAAAACATGAAAAATGGACAATTGTGAATGGGATGATGAAATGGGCCTACCTATTTAAATTAAAATGGTTCACTGCTGCCATGAAGCTCCGCTGACATGGATGGAGCTTGCCATGTCAGCAGGTTAAAAATCTCATGCCCACTAGGGGCAGGAGAACGGGACTCATTCTGAAGGTTCTTCAAATCTTAAAACATAAGATGAGAGAATCCAGGAAGTAATGAATAACAGTTTCAGAATTTTCCGTCAATTTGTTCAAGCCTAAAAAGTCTCATCTGGATTCATTTCTAGAGGTGCCCGTCTTGCCTTGGGACGAAAACTTCAATATATTGTAATGGTGGAAATTTGAAGCTCCCAAGTGTCCAAACGTCTAAAAAATGTTCAGTGACCTCTTGGCTATCCCCATATCAATGGCCCCTTCATACGATATGCCTACTATTATTTGGAAAATAGACCGCTTGATCCTCGTGTTATTACTTCAGGGGCTATGGTTTCAATGAACTAACAAAGCTTATCATACAAAAGTGATAATACAAAGTTTAAATAGTCAAATGAGCAAAATGTCTAAACTATCATGGGATTTTGGCACAAATAGTCCCTAACGTATGCCCTTAGTACGTTTTTGATCCCTAACCTTTTATTTTTAGCTAGGAGGTCCCTAACATATGCTATTGGGTGCAAAAGTGGTCCTTATGGACGGATTCTGTCTAAATGTGCTGTTAGTTGGGTGTGTGTAGTGAAATCTCCATTAATTTGTTTTTATTTGCATGGGTAAAGTCGTCAGTTCACTTTTACCCCTTTTTTTGTTGGATTTAGACATTTTAGTTGCTTCCACTTGCATTCCATTTTTTTTTTAAAAAAACTCAACGCACAGAAGGCTTCCACTTC
The DNA here is from genome assembly GCA_030279155.1 of Forsythia viridissima. Classification (NCBI taxonomy): domain Eukaryota; kingdom Viridiplantae; phylum Streptophyta; class Magnoliopsida; order Lamiales; family Oleaceae; genus Forsythia; species Forsythia viridissima. The sequence continues at coordinate 44,769,611 of CM059042.1, forward strand.
CACTTCTATTCATAATTTTTGAAGTTTATTTTACCAAAGAAGATGGGTGATTCTTGGAAGATTTAGTTTTTGGGTTTTATGTGCGGAGTTGGAAGATTTGGTTTTTGGGTTCTTGGAAGATTTGGTTTTTGAGTTTTATGTGCGGAGTTGGAAGATTTGGTTTTTGGATTTTTGGGTTCTTAGAAGATTTGGTATTTGAATTTTTGGGTTCTTGAAAGATTTAGTTTTTGGATTTTATGTGCGGAGTTGGAATATTTGGTTTTTGGGGTTTTTGGGTTCTCTGGTAATATGTTGTAATCTGTATTGTAGTTATTGGATGAATGAATGAGCATTGTTGGTGATGGAAATTGTTGGAGATCGAAAGTTGTTGGAGGTGGTGCACAGATAGTCCCTAACCTTTTCAGTAAAGGTGTGTGAATGGTCTCTAACCTCTCAGATGCATATGTGGTCCCCTAACCTTTTCAATAAAGGTGCACAACTGGTTTCTAATGTATGTAAAATTGTGCAATGTTAGTTCTAAACCTATTGAAAAAGTTGCACGAACATTTTTTTCAAACAACATTTGCAGAGAAATTTTCAATTAATTGGTGCTATTTACACATTTGCAAAACCAGAGAAATTTCCTAAAAAAAAAAAATAGGAACCACATTTGAGACCTACAAACTATGAGTGCCATTTACACATTTGAAAAGCCAGAAACATTCTATCTGTACACGAGTCCTAAAATATAGTTTATCCATCGCAATCTGCTTTTCTTCTCATTGGGTTCAATTTACGTTTTTTGCAATGATTGAATGAGGATGTTCTCGCATTTCAGTGTGGTAAGAGTTTTTTTTTTTCAAAATTCTCAAACAATTGTTGGGTAATATGATGAGTAAAAGGAACAAAATTGTGATTTGATGATTTTGCCCCTGCAAATAAAAACAAATTAATAAAAATTGCACTACACGCACCCAACTAACGGCACATTTAGATGGAATCCATCCATAGGGACTACTTTTGTACCCAATAGCATAGGTTAGGGACCTCCTAGGCAAAAATAAAAGGTTAGTGACCAAAACGCACCAAAGGCATACGTTAGGGACCATTTGCACCAAAATCCCAACTATCATAACCAAACAAGTAAAAAGACAATTGTACCTTTCTAGCAATATTAACATAACATAAGCTAACAATGTGATGGAAGACTGGTCGGAAGATTGATTTTGAGTTACAGTTTCTTGCTGTTGGTTTAAAGTTTAAACATAGTGCCATTTTCTAGTGAGAAACTATTTGGATCCTTTTGCTTGCTTGATCCTATTTTTAGTTGCAACGACTCATCCAATGGCTATTGTTATCAGTTATCACTTAAAAAGATATAAATCATTATCCATTCTTATGATGAAACCATGAATATATATAATTGGTAAACTTTGACTTCAATAATTTCTATGATATTACGGTGATGAGGGAGTATATTATTAGACTTGAGATTTCATCTTAAAAGATAATTTTTTTGTTAAGGGGAGTAACTCAAGTCATTGTATATTGATTATTATTTCGATATATAAACAATGTAGGATTTTTCCTTACTTTTAAGAGAATGATTTCCTGCCCATGGTACTATGGGCAGGAGATATGTTGCTCACTGTTGATGTGGGCTGATGTCAGCAGTGGGGCACACAACTGTGTGTGGACACAAATATTTTCTACACACAATGAGCAATATATCTCCTGCCATTTTACTCTTCATATGCTCATACAAGATGATGCCTTATTTGAGAACACCAATCTTTAGCTTCTAGACAAAACGAGTTACTCGTTTAAGCATATACCATTTTGAGATTTAGAGTTTCATCTTGAAAGATCAACATTGTTAAGAGTTGTTACATTTTTGCTTTGATGTTTGAACGAAAACAGAAAACAAGAATATAGTGCAGAAAGTAAAAACACCAAGGTTTTTATATCCCGAAGGACCCGGGTACACCCAACCGTTGGCTACTTCCTGTTGAAGCTCGACAAAGTGGATTCGGCTTCATGCATTTTCAAGATCTTTCAAAAGGATGTCTCAGAAGTTACAAGAGTTCAACACCAAGAAATACGCTCTAACCCTAGCTTTTACAGACCGAGCGTCAATCAAAGATTGACCTCAAATATACACACAGATGAGTATAACTTTCACACAGGAAGTATCATCTAATGTTCTACGGTGTGATTTCACAGAGAAATCATCAAAGAAAGACGAAGGGTAGATGTATTCAGAACTCGGAAAGACAGAGAGAGGAAGAGAGATTACGTCCAGAAGAAGAAGGGTTAGAGACTCTTATCTGTCAACAGTGCCAGAACATTAACTTTTATACTCTAGATGAAGGGCTTAGATTGAAACCATAGAACCAACGGTTCAGATGAAAGGAGCACAATATAAGCACAAAAGCGTGAAACCAGAAATGCGACTTAATCAGTTAATAGGCTAATCACTGTTTGATCAACCTTTTACAATCTCCACCTTGATCAATACCATCACAGACTTCTTCTCTAATCTTTGTGAATGCATGATTTGCCTTAATCCAAATTGATTTCATAGCTTCTTGTACCTGCACAAAAATTTAAGAAAGTTAAAAAATACTGGAAAAACAAAACAACAAAAAAAAATTTAGTTCTTACTAACTTGCATCTATCCTGTATCTAAGTTCAGAATACTCAAACAGTTTTTGAACTTAGATAAAGGTAGAATTTTTGTGCCCACGTCTGCCGGATTAAACTGGAAAGAATCTTTTCCAGATTTACTAACTCTTGGGACACAATGTCCCTAATAAAATGAAGTTTAACATCAACATGTTTTGTCCTTTCATGAAACACTGGATTCTTACATAAGTGAATTGCAGACTGACTATCAGTGTATATGACAGGAGACTTACATTCATAGTCTAATTCTTTCAAGATCTCTTTCAACCATAAAGCTTCCTCAACAGCTTCAGTTATGGCCACATATTCAGATTCAGTGGTTGAAAGTGCCACAATATGCTGGAGTTGTGATTTCCAGCTAATGCAAGTATCACAAATAGTAAACACATAAGAAGTTACAGATTTCCTATTACATAATCAGCATCAACATAACCTTTCAATTTTATTCCTTCTGAACTATGTTTACAAGTCAGGCCAACATTTGAAGATCCTTTTAAGTATCTCAATAACTATTTTAGAGCCTCCCAATGAGAAGGGTCAGGGTTAGACATATATCTACTTAGCACACTAATAGAATGAGCCACATCAGGTCTGGTACATACCATAGAATACATAACAGAACCAATAGCATTACTGTAAGGAACATTTTTTCATTTCAGAAAGTTGTTCTTCAGTCTTAGGGCAATCATCTTTGCTAATTATAAAATGGTTTCCTAGAGGAATACTTACTTCTTTTGCATCAGACATAGCAAATCTATCAAGGACTTTATGAATGTAGGGAGTCTGACTTAGTTTCAGTTCGTGAAGATCTTTATTTCTAATGATCTCCATTCCAAGAATCCTTTTTGCATTTCCCAAATCCTTCATGTCAAACTCAGAAAACAAATCAGATTTTAACCTTTTAATTTGATTTACACAAGAACTAATCAACAGCATATCATCAACATACAAAATCAAATATATACTGATATTGTTTTCAGGTTCACATTTATGATATAAACAATGGTCATAATCACTTCTTTTGAAATTTAAAGACAGAATAAAAGTATCAAATCTTTTATACCATTGCCTTGGTGATTGTTTCAGACCATACAAGGATTTTTTGAACAAGCAAACATAAGTTGGTTTCAATTTATCTTTGAAACCAGGAGGTTGACACATATAAATTTTTTCATCTAACTCACCATGTAAAAAAGCTGTTTTCACATCAAGTTGATCAAGTTCCCAGTTGAAATGAGCAACTAAAGCAAGCATCAATCTTATAGTAGTATATTTAACCACAGGAGAAAAAATTTCATTATAGTCAACACCTTCTTTTTGAGTAAAGCCTTTAGCTACTAATCTGGCTTTAAATCTAACAGGATCAGAATTAGAAACCCCTTCTTTAACCTTATAAAACCACTTGCAATCAACAATGGACTTATAGTTAGGTTTGGAGACTAACTCCCAAGTTTTGTTTTGTTTAAGGGATTTCATTTCTTCAATCATAGCCTTTTTCCATTCAACAGAATGAATACTACTCATTGCTTCTTCAAAGGATTTTGGTTCTTTTTCACAAAGTTCTTGATAACTCAAGAAAGCAAAAGAAACACTATCTTCAAAACTTAATCTCTGTGGCTCTCTTATATTTCTTCTCACTCTATCCCTTGCTACCTGGTAATTTCTAAGATTACTCTCATCAGGGACATGGAAGTTTTCTTCAGTAGCAGGGTCAGTTGAGGTTTCAACAGAATCTTCAAGATCTGTTTGAGTCTGATTATTATCAGACTCCAACTCAATTTCAGAATTTGGATTAGGTCTTTCTAAGTCTCTATCAGCAATGGTCAAGAAAAAATCATTTTTCTTTTCATGTCTATCATCAACTATTTTAGGGTCTAAGCAAGGCATATCATTTTCATTAAAAGTAGCATCCCTACTTATTATCACTTTTACTCTACCAAGACCCCTAGCCCATAGTCTATACCCTTTTACCCCTTGAGGATACCCCAAAAAACACATTTTTGAGCTCTAGGCTCAAGTTTACCTTCACTTTGATGAGAGTAGGCAGAACAACCAAAAGTTCTCAAAGTAGAGTAATCAGCAGGCACATCATTCCACATTTCAAAAGGGGTTTTATCATTTAGAGCAGCAGAGGGAGTCAGATTCACAATATAGCATGCAGTCATTACAGCTTCCCCCCAAAAACTTTTAGGTAATCTAGAGCTTACCATCATGTATCTCACTTTATCTAAAAGTGTTCTATTCATTCTTTCTGCCACCCCATTTTGCTGGGGAGTATAGGGGACAGTTCTATGTCTTAGAATTCCATGCAATTTGCAAAAGTTATCAAAATCAAAATTACAGAATTCTAAGCCATTGTCTGTTCTCAGTGTCTTTATTTTCTTTTCAGTTTAATTTTCAATTAAGGTTTTCCATTGTTTAAACTTTTCAAAAGTGTCAGATTTATGCTTCAATAAGAAAACCCAAACCTTTCTTGAAAAATCATCAATTATGGAAAGAAAATAAACAGTGTCACCCATAGTAGGAACTGGTGAAGGTCCCCATAAGTCTGAATGAATATAATCAAGAATTTCCTTAGACTTATGAGTACCAGTTTTAAATTGCAGCTTGTGATGTTTTCCTAAAATGCATGTTTCACATAAATGCAGATCAGACACCTTATCTTTGCCAAAAACACCATTCTTACTTAGGATGGAAAGACCTTTATTGCTAACATGAGCAAGTCTTTTATGCCACTTTAGAGTATCATTTTGTTCATTTATCACAGAAAAGAGCAGAATGATTTTTTGTCAAAGCAGTAGCAGTTACAACAAAAATTCCATTTTGTTTTTCTCCTTTCAACATCACAAGAGAACCCTTTGCCACTTTTAACACACCTTTATCAATTTTGACAGAAAACTCAATATCATCAAGTATACCTAAAGAAATCAAGTTTCTTTTCATTTCAGGCACATATCTTACATTTTCAAAAGTGCACACACGGTTATTTTCAAATTGTAAAGACACAGTTCCAATTCCTGAAATCTTTGAGGTGATATTGTTTCCCATAGTTACTAAACCAAGATCTTTTTCAATCAGATTTGAAAACCAGTCTCTTTTTGAAGTCATATGAAAAGAACAGCCTGAGTCTAAGACCCATTCTCCTTCAAAAATAGATTTTTCAATCAGATTTGATTCAGTAACTTCAGATATTTGACTTATGGAAACATAAACTTTAGCAATGTCAAAACTGGAAGAATAGGCAATATTTGCTTCTTCCTTATTTTGATCATTTTGCTCATTTTTCTTTTTCCAGCAATCTTTTATAAAATGTCCCATTTTTCCACACCCATAGCACTTCTTACCTTTAGCTCTAGACTTTGACCTACCTTTTCCTTTAAAATTCTTTTTCTTTCCAGTTTGATGATTATCATAGTGCCCATTTTGTCTAGTGAGTGATCTACCTCTCACATTTAATCATTCCCCTTTGACAGAATTCAAATTTTGTTGTTGAATATCTAGATTCTTGGTTCTTAAAAAATTAACCACTATCTCTGTAGTTAAAGAATCTCTGCCATATTCAATGGGATTTCTCACATCTTTAAAAGTATCAGGTAAAGCATTTAGTAAAATGATGGCTTGATGCTCATCAGAAAACTTTTCACCACAGCTTGCCAAATCTTGACTCAATTTTGAAAAATTATCAAGATTTGTTTCAAGGTCCACAGAAGGATCCATTTTATAGCCAAAAAACCTTTTTAAAAGATAGATTTTATTTGGAAGGGACCTTGTATGATACAAAGTTTTAAGTTTATCCCAAATGAGAGGGGTAGTCTTATAATCACTCACTTTTCTCATTACATTATCAGCAAGATGTAAAATTATGGCACTATGAGCTAACTCATCAGACTCTTTCATTTGAACACTTGTCAAATCATCAGGAAAAGACCCATTAATTGCCTTAGACAACTTTTGTTGAATTAAATGAGCTTTCATCTTTTGTTGCCATATAGAAAAATCACCTCTACCATCAAACATTTCAAGATCAAACTTACTTGTTCCCATCTTTCAGAAAAGAGGAACAAGGTAAAAGAATTTTTTTACAAAAAAAACAACAAAGAAGACAGAATCAGATAATGTACAAATTACAACTCAGAGTCAAAAAAAACTTTCTAGCAAAACTTGTTCAGATCATTACTTTCATGTATTTTATACAAAATAAAAGCATGAAAAGGAAGAAATATCTAAGGTCTCAGTTTATACACTGTTCAGAGATCCCCAGGATTCCGTGAGACTCTTGTTCTCAGGTCAAGGGAATAAATCCAAACAGGAGGCTAAGAGTGTTCTTATTTTCAATATGAAAAACCAAAAAAAAATCATAACAAGAGAAGACACTCCAGAGATATGATTTCTAAGTCACACAGTACAGAGAAAACATGTTACTCATAAAATCAGTTTGAAACCATACTTTAACGTAAAGATCAAGACAAGAAAGAGACAAATAGTCAATTTTATGCATAAATCAAAACAGTCAATACACAGCTGAGAACTAAACTTAGCAAGTATGAACAAGGGTAAGAGTTTTATCACCGAGTGAACACCCTGTATTCGTCAGATGTGACTCCAGCAGTATTTCAGGTTTCAAGTTTCACTGATCTGAGCCTAGGGTTTGCAAATTTACCCTAGGAACTTTTGAGTTTCTTCAACTTTGGGGATTTTTACAGGTCCTCTTAAGAACATCCACCAGAGGCCTTATATGTTTCAAGATTCACACCCAGAGCCTTATTTCAAACATCAAAGGCTTTCAAGAACACAGAGCTCTGATACCACTGTTACATTTTTGCTTTGATGTTTGAACGAAAACAGAAAACAAGAATATAGTGCAGAAAGTAAAAACACAAAGGTTTTTATGTCCCGAAGGACCCGGGTTCACCCAACCGTTGGCTACTTCCCGTTGAAGCTCTACAAAGTAGATTCGACTTCATGCATTTTCAAGATCTTTCAAAAGGATGTCTCAGAAGTTACAAGAGTTCAACACCAAGAAATACACTCTAACCCTAGCTTTTACAGACCGAGCGTTAATCAAAGATTGACCTCAAATATACACACAGATGAGTATAACTTTCACACAGGAAGTATCATCTAATGTTCTACGGTGTGATTTCACAGAGAAATCATCAAAGAAAGACAAAGGGTAGATGTATTCAGAACTCGGAGAGACAGAGAGAGGAAGAGAGATTATGTCCAGAAGAAGAAGGGTTAGAGACTCTTATCTGTCAACAGTGCCAGAACATTAACTTTTATACTCTAGATGAAGGGCTCAGATTGAAACCACAGAACCAATGGTTCAGATGAAAGGAGCACAATATAAGCACAAAAGCGTGAAACCAGAAATGCGACTTAATCAGTTAATAGGCTGATCACTGTTCGATCAACCTTTTACAAGAGTAGCTTATAATAATTTTCAAAAATAAATGAAGCATTGAGAGTTTGGATGGGTAGAATAATAAACGTATTCAGACTTTTGCTATGTGTATTAATGCAATTCATTGGTGTGTCTATATATAGTTATATACAAAGAGCACTAACGGTCATTTATTATAAATTAGGAAATTGGAACATTCTATAAATCATAAAAGTCGGATTTATTTTTTTCAAGGGATATAGCAGTGAAATCATCTAAAAAAACATAATATTGAAACTTTTGAGAAGAGCATATTAGGGCAGACCGCATAAGTCACTATTGATGTTTTCTAAAGGAAATTTAGAAAATGAATCAGATTTATCCACTGTTCTAAAAAGCTCGTATAAGCTTCGCCTAAGTTTGAAACTTGGCCTCCACGTCTAGCCACACATCACACATCGCCATCACCTTACCCTTATATCGCTCTCACCTAGGACTCGCCTAGGCCCAAAAAGTTTGAAGCTCGGCATCCATGCTTAGCCACGGTTTATATTTTTTAGAACATTGGATTCATTATTGATCATAAGGAAGGTTTTCACCCCTCACAAAAAAAAAAGAAAAAAAGAAGTGATATACGTTTGTCTTCACCTTTAAAAAAAAATCTCTCAATCTCCTCAAATATTTCCTTCTCTATCTACCATTTACCATTGTTCTTCAAATCTCTCATTTTCAATTTTGTTCCTCCTCATTATTCATCACAAATCACTCACCAACATCTATTAATCTCTATTTTTTCATCTTCAATGTGAGCAAGCTATTATTTTACCCACCCAATTTTTATTTTTCTATGGTCGGATTCCACCGGTAAGCGGTATACTAGTATAAAGAATGTTTACATTGTTTTTCGAATTGGCAACTAGTGCATACAATATTTTTTGTCAACCATGTGGGGGCAACTTTCTCCTCAATAAAATGGAAGGCTGCTTCTTGTTTTATAAATTGATAATTTAATAAAATGTTCACTTGGAATTAGGTTCACGGAGAAGAAGATAATGAATGAGATGTTGAGCTTATGGAAACATTGATAACTTTCTTATGTTGTACAGTTCAAAGGAAATTTAAATTTCGATGTCCTAATCTAGCATGTCATATCTTTGAAGATACTCCTTGAGATTTGACTGTCCTTCTTCAAGAGCGTATAAATTTCATCTTCTACAACCATTTGCCAGTTGATTCCGACCCTTAATAACAAAACCATTTGAATTAAATGCAAAATAGCAAGAATTGTCCTCAATAAGCTTATTAACAGACAATAAATTCTTTTTGAGTTCAGGTACTACTAAAACATCATTTAATTTAAGATTACCTCGTGAAGTTTTAAGCAACATTTTCTCCATTTTCAATGAATATCAAATCTTTACCAAATAACATTTTAAATATTTTAAATGACCTTCTTGCTTTTGTGCAAGATGGAATTAGAATTCTTAACATCTCACTTGATTTCATTCATTCTGTAAAACCATATAAATATGAATAATGCTATACAAAGTGTTGCCAATTACAATGCATACAATCAGCCCTAAACTAATGCTTTGACATTGGACAATATATATTTACAATAAATGTTATTGCAAAGTATAATGGTGATGATAAAATCATGGAGACAAATGAGGAGTGGATTTTCCGTTCTTGTGTATGAGTTGGAAGAGGATATGAACTTTGTCAGGCGAGCCCATTGCACCTGAATCGACGTAGATATTTGGGTCACCTTCACTGTTTAAATTCATGGATGCCAAGGCTTGCTAAGTATTTTTCCTCTTCAATAGCATAATCATATTTTTAAGGGTAAATAGTATCGAGGTCTCAAACCTTTGAACCTTGTGACGATGGAGTCCCGAACCTTCCATTTCTAACCCCGGGTCCTTAACCTTTTAAAAAATAGGTGAGCAAAATCCTTCTGTTAAAAAAACTGTTAGTTTGATCGTTAAATGGTCAAAAAAAAATTTAAATGACAAAATTACCCTTTTTGAATTAAAATGGTAAGAATAAAAAAAACAATGGCGTTTTCCTCCTCTTCTCCATCACCCTCTTATCCGACATCTTCGGCTTCCATCTCCGGCGTCCTCCCGTCCAACACCCTTTCTATAAAAGTTTCGGGGAGAAAGGGATGAGGTGAAAGAAACAATCTTTGTTTCTGATTAGTGAAGCTTCTAATCTGGGGCGGAGCCAAGAATCTACATTGGAGGGGCAAAAATCTCTAAAAAGTTAATGTACGAACAAAATTCGTATTCAACAGAAAAAATCACAATACGGCATTACCTATTGAAGTGGTGCTCGACAATCTTTTACAACATAAAATTCATCTATAATAGAATCTATATCTATATTTGCAGTAAATTCTCATTCAATGTAGAGTGTCATACAGTCAGCAAGAAAATCATCATCCATTTTGTTACGAATTTTCGTCTTCACATGCTTCATTGCTCAACAGTTGCCGTAGAAACATGCAGAGTTAATACAAGGTGAATCAATCGAGTTAACATAACATAATGATCCGACTTTCTTCTTGCTTCCAAATGTCGGCGTAATTCAGAAAGTGTTGGTACTTGAAACCGAGGTTCATAAATCATATCAATTTGATAATATTGCAATTGAACTTTCGAACAATAAATATCTTGAGATGTAAAATCTTGAGGATAAAACTTCTCTGCGAGCTTGCAAATATTATCCATGTTAAATGATTCAAAAGAATTTTTAAGATCCAAAGCAGCACTGAGAGAAACGAGTTCTACTGATATCTCATTAAATCTTGTATTTTGCTCCATCAATAGGAAATCTATTGCTTTATTGAAAACATCAAAGTGGTAATGGTGCTCAACTGTAGGATGCTCCATGGTAACGACCAACCATATATAAACTTTCAAAGTCAGGTATATAAATATCATTTCTTGAGCAAAAAGTTTTCACTTCCTCAAGAAATTCTTCCCAGCCATCTTTTCTCAATGCTTGAAGGACAGTTTTTGTAGTATAGACAAATCTCATAGCACATAAAATGTCTTGGATATTTTTAACAGGCTAATAAAAAACACCAGTGATTGACAAAATTCTACGCATGAAATGTAAAACAAACACAAATTCAAAGCTCATATTATTTTTGTATACACCACCAACTTCAGCTCGACATCTTGTACTTGGATGATGTTTACTAAGAGACTCAAGCACTTTGCAAGTTGAAACGTACATTTCTATCAAGCTCGTTACAGAGTTGTAATGAAAACTCCAACGAGTAGCTTCCGATCATTGCAAATTACCAATCTGATTAGCTCCACTCCCTAACTCGCGTTCTCTAATTGCCAACAAATGCTCAATTTCTTGTCTTTGTATAGTTTGCAACTCATTAATATGCTTAGGAGAAGACGTAATAATATTAACAGCAGTGTCCAAGTGAGAAAAGAATTCTCAAATATCACGAACATCCTTAGCTGTAGAAACAAATGTAAGCTCTAATCGGTGGGCAAAACAGTAGACATAATATGCGTATGGACAATCTCTGAGAAATAATGATTGAAGTCCATTCCAAGCACCTCTCATATTACTAACACCATCATACCCTTGGCCTCTCATGTTTTGAACTTGAAGGTTGTGACGAACAAGAACATTAGATATTTGGTTTTTGAGATTCAATGAGGTAATGTCACTAACACTTTTGATCGCAAAAAAAGCGTTATGTCAGAATTCCATCTTTGTTGAAAAACTTCAAGATAATGGCCATTTGCTCTCGTTTAGATTGATCTTGTGCTTCATCAACAAGAATACAAAATCTTGAAACCAACGTTTCTGCTTTCCACATTGTTTACTCGAATACTCCAAAAGTTTCAGTTGATAAGGCCCAACCTTTAGATATGTCCGTCTAATATGATCTCGTTCATTAACTAGATGTTCACATATTTGCTTCATTTTTCCCGGATCTCTTTCAATACAAATAGATGGATCCAAATCAAGTCCAATAAATCATAATTCAACACATTCTCCAATATAAACACAATTCAAAGTAAAAAAAGACAAGCGAAGTACCTGTCCTATGTAGCTTGTTGCAACGTCAAATTGATTGTGACTTAGAGTTGGAGCAATCAAGCACAAGCCTAATATATAGTATCAACAAAAAATGTTAAGTCTCAAGTTTAAATTACATATTGTAGTTAATTGGAATGATATTCACATTGTCTAAATACTATCAGTTGAAAGTTGAAACTAAAAAAATAAAAAATTACTGAAACTAAAAAAATTGAAACCAACCGAAACTAATGATACAAATGTTTACAGGAATCCAACTGACATCAACTCCATAAACTAAACAAATCAAGAAAGCTTGAAAATCTCAAGTCTCTAAAACCAGATAAATCAAGCACTAAAACTACTAAACAATCTTTCATTTTATTCAATGTCTGAATAAAAATCAATTAAACTTCTACTTTAGCTGAAGAAAATGGTAGGTTCCGAATGTGTCAAACTTTAGGTTTCGAATATGTCAAACTTTTCATCTTCACCATCAATAATAAAATAGGAAAATAGCTCAATATAAAAGATTCAAGCACTGCATACTCTAGTTTCTTCAAAGCCTCATCTTCCAATTGGGTAAAAAATTGAATCCATAGATGCTAACAAAAACAGATTCAGATACCCTTTTGAAGAAATTTTTGGAAAACATTCCAGAAATGCAGATTTATGTGTTCTAATACTTCGAGTGGACGGAGATTTTACAAATTTCTATAAAAAAAATTACTTACCACTCTTTTTCTATGGCGAAATCTCTTCTACGGTGTGGGTAATGGGTTGAGGATCTAGAATAAGGGTTTTGACTTTTTGATTTTTGATTTTTGAGATACCAATTGACGCGAAGAAAAGATGCAGAGAAGAGATGGGACAAAAATCGCTCAAGACTAAAGTTGGATGAATTGATTCATTCAGACATCATGTTAATTGGATTTGGGGGTTAGCATTTGGGTTTGGGCTTATATTAATTACATTTGGGCTTTATTTCATTTTTCTTTTTTTTTTAATACAAAATGGGCCAAATATTTGGGCAGTCCCTGGGCTAATTCTGCCCTTGCTTCTAAGTGAATATTTCTAGAAGAAATAATTTTATGCGTCCAATCACGAGCAACAAATGATCTTCCAGGTATCTATGCAGCAACCCAACTTCATCCCCACCTTTCACGACCCCGTACGCCCTATTTTGACCGCATTTCTTTCATAACTACATTACTTCGTCTTTTAGTTGCGCAAAAGAAGGGACATGTGGCTCATAACAAAGGGAGGAGAAAATGGAAGCACAGAATGAGAAACAAGTATCTCCTGCGGCGGTGGTTAATGTTAGGATCATTCTAATGGTGGAAAAAAGAATGAACTGGTTAGAGTAGACGTCGTCGTTTTGTTCATTGTTTTTGTTTTCCTGTTGGGTTATGATGAGTAAGTTTTGATAGGGCTGCTGTTGGGTGTTTTGGGGAAGAAACACAAGTCCCACATCAGTTTTCTTTACATATAATCAGAGAGTGACGCCTTCTCTATTTGCCTTTTCAGAGTGTAAACAGTACTGCCATTTTGGGTTTTATAGAGATGGTGTTGGACAGGAAGACGCCGGAGATGGAGATCGGAGATGTCGGAGAATTGGAGATCGGAGATGTCGGAGAATAGGGTGATGGGGAAGAGGATAAAGATGCCATTGTTTTTTTTATTCTTACCCTTTAATTAAATAAGGATAATTTTGTCATTTTAAGTAAATTTTTAACAGAAGGACTTTGCTTGCATATTTTTTAAAATATTAAGAACCCGGGGGTTAGAAATGGAAGGTTCGAGACCCTATCATCACAAAGCTCAAAGGTTCGGGACCCACAGTATTATTTATCCTATTTTTAATAACATTTGTCTGCACCGTGATTTGTTCGTCCACAAATTTGGCTAGGTACCTTTTCGGGATTTTGAATACTTGGCTGCTCAGCTCTTTCCAGTTGTTATATTGTTGGATTTTGGCTGAGAGGAGTTTAATTATTGATAGTTGTTGTTTAGTCTATTTCAAACGAAAGAGTTCGTGCCTCTTCCTCTTTAGCCAAAGAAGGCTTGATTGTGGTCAATTTGTTTCTTTTCGTCCTCAAGATAAACATGTTCATAATGTTGTGAAGACACGATAAATTAGTTAAACGAGACAACAACTATTCATGGAGTGAGCTCCACACTTTGTACGTTGTATTAAAGCTCATGCTCAACACGTCTACTTTGTGTTCCCTAAAAGCCAAGTAAGAAAATTCGAAGCAGTTATGAGAGAAAAAATAAGAAAATTCGAAGCAATTATGAGAGAAAAAAAATGCTAGAACACTGCTGAAAAGACTGGATAGAAAGTTTTGGCTCTTCAAAATTTGGCATTTTGTTGCGTGAAGAAATTAGCTCTGATACCATAATTGTAGTAAGAAAATTTTTCATTTTTAATTTTCTAAAAATAAAATTTATTAATTATTAGCGTCTCTATGAACTTTCTGTCATGAATTTAATCATTTTAGTCATATCGAAAGTTGGGCTTGTTTGCTTTTATTTTTTTACAAACGTGGAATATTTTTATTTTTAAACTAATATTGTTATATTTTGCGTGTAAGAAAATAAACCTAAAACATCAAATTAAAAAGGATTATTTAATACATAGATAAACAAATAATCTGGACAATATTGAAAGCAAATATGAAAACTTCAATCTTCAATTAACGAGACAGCAATGGTGAAAGAAAAATGCTCAGATTAGCCAATCTCCAACAATGATAACACTACAAATAATAGCCAAAGCGCACTCCCAATTAACCCACAATATTTTACACAAACAGAAGGTTAATCTTCACAAAAAAAGAAGAATGATAAGGGACGAAACAAGGTCAGCAAGGGCACCACGCAACAACAACGTGAAAGAGGTAGGGAAGAAAACAAAACTTTTTGGTCTGCTGCGTAGTCTCTGTTTTTTCTTCCTTCACAAAGCAAAGGTCAGCCAATATGTGTGTGTGTGTGTATATATATATATATATATTATACCAAAAGGGTTTACCATATATGTATATTGCGTGCCAAGGACCAATTTAAGTGCCCTAATGTAAATGGGTTAACCTAGGATTAATTAACCGAGCAACTGGGTTATGGCCAATTACTCAAAGTTAACTACAAAGTGCTCTAACCCGTCTTTGTAATTAGGCTGCCTAATTGTTAAAGATTGGGCATTAATAATAAGTTTTCGATCATTGGCCAAGCCTACGAAGTATAATTAAACCAACCCGTTTAATCATAATTGCCCATTTGTTTGTTTGGGGACCAAAAAACCAAACAAACCTCCACCTTGATTCCAAACAAAAAATTTGCAAAATCCAAAAGGCACATACTTAGTAGTTGACAAAAAATGAATTGTAAACTAAGTAGAACTCAACGTACCTGCTCCAATGTTTAGAAGTGTATAACAACTTCTAAACTTTACCAAATTAAGCATCTTAGTGCCCATATTTGCAGGTTATAATCCGTATGCACTTTTTCAAGTTTAATCAAATTTTGAGATACCACATCTTTAATAAAATACAGTCTAACATCTATATGTTTAGTGCGTTCATGAAAATCAGGGTTCTTACACAAATGAATAGCTGATTGACTATCAGAATATATAGTCATATTATCACTTAATATACATAGTTCATTAAGTAAACCTTTAAACCACGTAGCTTCTTTAAAGGCTTCAGTAGCAGTTATATATTCAGATTCAGAAGTGGAAAGAGCAACAATATGTTGGAGTTGAGATTTCCAACTAACACACGAATCACACAAAGTAAACACATAAGATAAAGTAAATTTCCTATTATCTCTATCTCCACTATAATCAGTATCAGTAAAACCCTTTAGTTTCACACCATTAGAAACAGTTTCGTATATTAACCCCATCACATGTACTTTTTAAATGCCTGAGCAACCATTTCAAAGCTTTCCAATGAGTATCTCTTTTTCTTTTTCAATCAGCTATTCATTTGTGTAAGAATCCTATTCAAATGTGATTTATTCATATATTTTCTTTTTTATTTGTAGGTGATTGTTCTTTAGACAAGATAAAATGATTACCAAGAAGATACAAGTTTACAATCAAGCATACCAAACATTTTCAAAACCTTAAGTACATATGGAGTTTGATGTATAATTAAGTAAGAATTAGACCTGTCTCTATTTATTTCCATGCCAAGTATCATTTTAGCATGCCCAAGGTGTTTCATATCAAATTCTTTACTTAACTCATTTTTAATATTGTTTACCACTTTCATGTTAAAACCAATTAATAATGTATCATCTACATAGAGTAACAAATACACACAATCATTTATGTTGTGGTACTGGTAATACAAACAATGATCAAACTCACTCCTCTTGAAACCAATTGGAAGAACATATGAATCAAACTTCTTATACAACTGTCTAGCAAACTGTTTTAAACCGTATAGAGATTTTTTAAGAAAACACATACGATCAAGTTTATTTTTATCTTCAAAACCTTTTAGTTGATACATGAAAATCTTTTCATTAAGGTCACCATGTAAAAAAGCAGTTTTTACATCAAGTTGTTCAAGTGTCCAATCATAATGAGCAACCAATGCAAGTATGATACGAATAGTGGTACACTTAACAACATGCGAAAAAAATCTCATTGTAATCAACCCCTTCTTTTTCTGTATACCCCTTAGCTACCAATCTAGTTTTATATCTCACAGGTTCAGTCTTAGTGGCTCCCTCTTTTACCTTATACACCCATTTACATCCCACAATGGATTTATCCTTAGGTTTAGATACTAATTCCCAAGTTTGATTTTTAGCTAGAGAGCTCATCTCCTCTCTCATAGCACTCACTCACTCCTTAGACTTTTCACATCGCATAGCCTCCTCATAGGTATTGGGCTCCCTATCTATTAGTTCTTGATAACTAGCATATGTTGTGGTATAGTCAGATATCCTTTGGGGTTCCCTATGTGGTCTTCTCTCCCTATTTCTAGCTAATTGATAATCGGATGATCTTCTATCACATCCTCATCCCTCTTATTCTCTACAACTTGTTGGTCTTGTTGGTTATCACTCTCCACCTCACTAGAAGATATGGGTAATGTGATGATCACTCTCTCCACCTCAACTGGAGACTTATCACTAATGATTTCTTGCTGTTTTTCACTATCTAAATAAGGCATCTCTGACTCGTTAAATTTGACACATCTACTTATGATAATCTTCACACCATTTTGGCTTCTATCCCACAACTTGTATCCCTTAACTCCCTCAGGATAGCCTAGAAAGACACATTCCCTAGCTCTAGATTCAAGTTTTCTCTCACTCTAATAAGAAAAAGCAGTACAGCAAAAAATTTTAAACATAGTATAATTAGCACATTTACCATGCTATTTTTCATAAGGAGTATCGTCATTTAAAGCAGTGGATGGAGTCAAATTAGTCAAATAGCAAGCAGTCATAACAGCTTCACTCCAAAACGATTTAGGCACACCAAAACTCAACATCATACATCTAACCTTATCAAGCAAAGTACGATTTATCCTTTCAGCAACCCCATTCTGTTGGAGAGTGTAAGGCACAGTTTTATGTCTAGTAATGTCACACTCATTACACAAGTTATCAAAACCAGCATTGCAAAATTTAAGACCATTATCATTACGCAAATATTTTATCTTTTTGCCAGTCTGATTCTCCACTTGAACTTTCCAATTTTTAAATTTATTGAAAGTTTCATTTTTATCTTCTAACAGATAAACCCACACACGTCTCGAGAAATCATCAATAATAGACAAAAAAATTTTGTTACCACCAAAAGTGGGATTGCTCCTGGAACCCCACAAATCAGTAGGAATGTATTCTAATACTCTATTTGTCTTGTGTGTGCTAGATGAAAATGATATCCTACGATGTTTTTCAAACACACAATGATCACAAAATGACATGTCAGACACCTGATCCTTACCAAACACACCCTTATCATTAAGGAACTTAAGTCCCTTAACACAAACATGAGCAAGTCTATTATTACATTTCTGTGTGTGATCAGTGTCAATGGAAGCAATAGTGGAATTTAGACCACCTACCACTTCAGCACACACAATATAAATGCCATTTTTTCTAACGGCCTTAAAGGCTCTAAGTGTACCCTTAGTCATTTTTAACATGCTATTGCCAAGCACACCAACAAAACCTATTTCCTCCAACTCCCTCGCAGAAATTAAATTCTACCAATGTGTGGAATGTATCTGATTCCCTTCAATATGTGTACAAAGCCACTATCAAATCTAACAGTCACATCACCAATGCCAGTAATGTTATATGCAACACAATTCCATGCAACGACATTTCCATGATTACTTTCATGCAAATGATCAGACCAATGTTTATTTGATGTGATGTGAAAAGATGCATCGGAGTCAAGAATCCACTCATCCATATGGGAGTTCATATACAAGTTAATCTCACTAGGCTCGAAATTTAAAAGCATGTAAACCTCACAAGACTCCTCTTTGGTACTACCACATTCGTCTCATTATTTTCTCTCCGATCTCTCTGTTTATTCTTTTTTTTATAACAGCCACTAATGAAATGGCCTAATTTACTACAACCATAGCACTTCTTCCCTTTTGCCCTACCTTTTGACTTAGAACAACTTCTACCCTTTTTATTGCTACCACTATTTTGTCCACCTTCACATCCACTCCTACCCCTCGACTGAGGTCTACCACTAACAAAATGGATCTCACTATTTTTTATCTCATTTTTCTCAAACTTCAACTCCCTCTTCTAACTTTTTAGAGATTCTATAACAATGTCAGGTGTAAAGGTCTCCATCCCATACTTGTTTGCATTCTTGACTTTTTTATATAAATCAGAAATGGCGTTTAATAAAATTATTAATTTGTCAATTTAAAGAACCATTTCACCACAGTTTATAATATCTTGCACAAGGTTATTAAAAACATCAAAATTGTTATCCAAATTTCTTGATGGATCAATTTTAAAGCTAAAATTTTTTCGAAGAGATAAATTTTGTTTGGAGTGGATCGGGTTAAATAAAGTTCTTCTAATTTTTTTCCAAAGCTTTTATATGGAATCAAATTTTCTAACTTTTTGTAAAACAGGGTCTGATAAATGCAATATGATAGAAGTATAAGCAAATTCATCAAATCCTTTTTCTGATCCTCAGTAACAGTAGGATCAAAAGAATTATCAATAAATTTTGAAACTTTTTGCTGAACCAAAATACCTTTCATTTTCTATTACCAAATAAAAAATCACATTTACCAGTAAAGAGACCAAAGTCAAAACAATGTGCAGACATCTTAACAAATAAGAATACACACCATAAGCACCTCGAGATAATCACATAGAAAAACTTAAAGGCCTCAATATACACTGTTTTAGATTTCCAGGATTTCGTAAGATTCGCGATCTCAGATCAAGGAAATTTTCAAATAGGTAAAGTGTAAGTGACAATTCTAAAATAGTAACAATAATCCAAAACAGAAATGAGGTGTTGCAAATAATCAACAACCAAGTCAAAAACAAATTATAACACAAGTCACAATAATGGATACGTAAATTCCTACCAACAGGCAATAGTTACTCCACACGGTAACCCAAAACATAATGGCCACCCCCCACACGATGGCCTGTTATTACATGAATTTAAAAGGGATAAGCCAATTTATTAGAGCGGACCAATCTAATTGTCCGTAATATCAAAGTTTCGTAAATTTATTTATTTTATTCTTGCTTTTACTGATTTAAATTTCAGTAGATTTGGAGCAGAAAAATGACACCAAGCTCGAATTCAAACTGTCTAACAAAAGCACTATTGTCCAAATAATTAATTTGCAACTAATAAAATAAAAATTCAAAATCGCATATAAGTTATTTCAGCCAAAAAATTAATTTCTGAAAATAAAAAAGAAAATTTTTGGCCGAAAAAAGATCTGTTATCGCTGCTGCCGATCTATTGCTGTCGTCTGCCAATCACTGTCGGTCGTCCACCGTTGCCACTTCAAATTCTAGTCCAATAAGTTGTTTCAAAAGCTAACCAAACTCTGGTACCAGTTTGTAAGAAAATAAACCTAAAATACCAAGTTAAATAGGATTATTTAATATATAGAGAAACAAAAAATTTGGACAATATTGAAAGCAAATATGAAAACTTCAATCTTCAATCAATGGAACAACAATGGTGAAAGAAAGAGGCTCAGATTAGCCAATCTCCAACAATGGTTACACCACAAATAATGGCCAAAGCACACTCCTAATTAACCCACAATATTCCACACAAAGTGAAGGTTAATCTTCACAAAAGAAGAAGAAGGAGAAGAGATTAAATAAGATCAGCAAGGCGCTGCACAACAGCAAGGCAAAAGAGGCAAAGAAGAAAACAAAGCTTTTTGGTCTAATGCGTATTCTCTGTTTTTCTTCCTTCTAGAAAGCAAAGGCCAGCCAATATATATATATATATATATATATATATATATATATATATATATATATATATATATATATATTGCATGCCAAAGACTAATTTAAGTGTCCAAATATAAATGGGTTAACCTAGAATTAATTAATTGAGCAATTGAATCGTGATCCATTACTCAAAGTTAACTACAAAGTGTTTTGACCCGTCTTTCCAATTGGGTTGCCTACTTATTGGAGATTGGGTATTAATAATAAGTCTTTGATCATTGGTCAAGCCTACGGAGTATAATTAAATCAACATGTTTAATCATCATTACCCATTTATTTGCTTAAGACCCAAAAACCCAACATTGAGATTTAGTAAAATTTAAATTTCAAGTTGTATGAAAATTGTCGCATGTATTTGGAATTATTTTGGTTCGCATTGATTTAGTTGGATCTTGTTTAGCTAAAGGGATAGTTTCACCATACACCACAAAATATAAAATAATTTAAAAAAAATACTATCTAACTTTTTTTATTCTAAAATACTGTTTTTATTTTTCTAAATTTTTTTTGTTACATTTCTTATAAACAAAATGTGTTATATTTGTTGTTTTTGGAATTTAAAATGTTGAAAATTAATTGTGGAATTTTAATAGAAAATTAAGTATGTAATAAAATTATCACTTTTCTTAACCCAGAGCCCAACACATTCTAGCCCAAACTTAGCCCATAACACCATCTAAAAGTCGGCTCAATTACTGTCCAAAATCCCACCCAAATAGCTCCGGGAAAACCATCCAAATCACTGCCTAAAACCACCCATTTCAATCCCCATTTTTCTAGTCCAAACTCGGCCCCTTAAATCCCATAAAACATCTACTTCACTAAAAAACTTGTACCTTTTGCAACCCCATAATTTAACTAAAAGACCACTCCAATAATAGTAAAACTTTCCACTTCACCACCCCCAAAAACCACGCCCACATGTTGCCCAAATATCGTCCCCCATGTTTTCACCACTTAAACCACCTTCTATGAAGCCCCAAAACTACCCCATTTCCTCTCCACTTTCCCTCACATTTCATCCATCAATTCAACTTGTTTTCTCTCCAATTTCTTTCCCAGATTTTGGCCTCTATAGTCCCAACTTCTCCTCATTAGTTCAGCCCCAAAATCCCAATAATTGTTTCCTAGTTTTGTCTCCATTTCTCTGCATATTTTGGCCATTACAAGCCACCGTTTTTTCTTCTCTCCTTTAACAACAATAAACATCATTTCTTTCTTCCAAAATCAATTCACAAAAGTTCCCAGACAACTACTACTTTTTTCCTAAACCATCTCCCTCTCAACCCCTTTGCTTTTCCTCTTTTTATTTTTGATCTTAACTCCTCAACACTTAGAACTTTTTCTTTCCCATATTTTAGCCTCCAATTCCCTCTCTTGTTCCACACTAAATTTTTTCCCCAAATCATACACCTTCGTGCCCTATTTTACACAAATAAAAGGCAAGCGTGCAGGAATATTTTAGAAAGGTGCAACATCATTTAATCCTCCATTTCAACTTCAACATAAAATTTCATTTTTGAGGTAGTTATATACTAAATTATGTTGGAAAATAAGTGAATGGAAAATAAGTTAATGGAAAATTAAGAAAAATTAAAGCTCTTCATTTGTTTGAGACCTTCCATCTTCTCAACCATTCATCTCTTGTAACTCTTGTAACTCTCATGTTAATGGTGGATTTGGAATTGGAAGGTCATTCTAGTGTCTATATAAACAAGTCCAAAGTTCTTCTTTTCAACATCAACAATTCAACATTTCTTCCTTAGGTTCTTTAGCATTCGTTTTCCTATTTGGCATTCGAATTTCCTCGCGGTGATATTGTTCAGGCAGTAGGTCAATTCGTTGGTACAACCAGTTTTATCGTTGTATCCTGGGAAACAGACGTTCATAACCTACGGTAGGGAACGAATCTGTTTTAAGGAAACTGTACTTGTATCGATTTGCTTTCTTCTTCAATTTTATATTCTGAAATTGTTCCTTAATTTTTGTTTCCTATTCATGTAATATGAAGTTTCTCGTTTTTATTTGATAAGTGATTAAAAATCTTAAAACAGATTCGTGATAAATTTATATTACATGGAAAACAGTGAAATACATTCGTATGAAACTAGTTTGTAACAATCTTTTGAACTAAGAGAATTTTGTTCTTTTAGATGCTTTCATTTTAACTTTGGTTGGAGTTTTCTTGATTTGTGTATTTGCAAAAATGGAAGGCTTTGTCAAAAGGACCTAAACTCTGTCTAAGGAGAGCTTGGGATTTAAGCCGTCTACTTGTGACCCCCTCCTCACCTGGAAGCCTTTTAGTTGCGTGTTATTCAAATCAACAAGACGAAAAGAAATGGTTAATTTTATTTAAAAGTGAAACTAATTTTTCTTCTTGTTTCAGAAAATGGCAACTAATCCAATTACTGAAGTTGTGGCTAATGAAAACCAAACTGTGGCTACTGTGCCAAGTCCATCTGTGAACCAGACTGTGGCACAAGTGTCAAGTTTTGCTGTGACCCAAGCTTTGGCTCCAACTGGTCATGTAAATGTTCCAGTTAATCATGGAGAAAAACTAGAGAAGTTCAATGGATTGAATTTCAAAAGGTGGCAGCAGAAAATGCTATTTTATCTGACCACCTTGAATCTTGCGAGATTCTTGACTGAAGATGCTCTAAAACTCAAACAGGGTGAGAGAGACATACAAGTTGTCAGTGCTGTTGAAGCTTGGAAACATTTTGATTTCCTATGCCGAAATTATGTCATGAATGGCTTGGCAGATTCACTATACAACATGTATAGTATAATGAAAACGATAAAGGAATTATGGGAGTCTTTAGACCGAAAATATAAAACTGAGGATGCAAGGGCTAAGAAATTTATTGTTGGCCACTTCCTGGATTATAAAATGGTGGACTCAAAAACTGTAATCAGTCAAGTACAAGAACTTCAAGTAATCTTGTACGAGATTCATGCTGAGGGGATGGTTTTAAGTGAAACTTTTCAAGTGGTAGCAATGATTGAAAAGCTACCTCCGGCTTGGAAAGATTTCAAGAATTACCTGAAGCACAAGCGAAAGGAAATGAACATTGAAGAACTGATTGTCAGACTTCGAATTGAAAAAGACCACAAAAGTTCTAAAAAGAAGAGGTTTAATCCTCAAATTGCCAAAGCAAATATTGTGGAACATGGTCAAAGCTCTAAGACAAATAAGAGCAAGTTTGGGATGTCTAGGAAATGGACGAAAATGGGTCCAAAATGAGGAGTTTCAAAGAAGAAATTTCTTGAAAAATGTTACAACTGTGACAGAGTAGGTTACAGATCGTTGGAGTGCAGGTTGCCGAAGAGGAACAACAAAAAAGAAGTAAATGTTGTTGATGACATCACACATGATGTGTTTGAAATAAACCTCGCTGCATTTTTGAAATGAATCTGGTGGGATCAAATCCAAGAGAATGGTGGATTAACACTGGTGCTACCCGACATGTTTACTCCGACAAGGAAATGTTTAGCAGTTTTGAAGAAGTAGATGGAGAAAAGCTGTATATGAGAAATTCAGCAACCTCTGAAGTCAAGGGCCATGGAAAGGTGGTTCTAAAGATAACGTCTAGGAAAGAGCTGACTCTAAACAACGTGCTCTATGTGCCAGAGATTCGCAAGAATTTGGTGTCCGGCTCGCTGTTGAACAAGCATAGATTTCGTATGGTGTTTAAGTCAGACAAAGTTATTTTGTCTAAGTCTGGAATATTTGTAGAAAAGGGTTATGTAAGTGATGGGCTCTTTAAGCTCAATGTTATGGCTATTAAGCCAAAAATGAATAAAATGAAAAACTCTTCCGTTTACTTGCTTGAGTCTTCCAATTTGTGTCATGGTAAACTAGGACATGTTAATTACGACACTTTGCGTAGACTAATTAACTTAAATTGCATACCTACATTCCAAATTGATAATAAACATAAGTGTGAAACTTGTGTTGAGGCAAAATTGACAAGGTTATCATTTCAATCTGTTGAAAGAAAAACTGAACTACTTGATTTAATTCACACCGATGTATGTGATTTAAAATCTTTACAAACAAGGGAAGGCAACAAATATTTTATTACTTTTATTGACGATAGCACAAAATATTGTTTTGTGTATTTGCTTAGAAGTAAAGACGAAGCTATAGAGAAATCTGTTCTCTATAAGAATGAAATTGAAAATCAACTCAACAAAAAGATCAAAGTGTTGAGAAGTGATAGAGGTAGTGAATATGAATCACCATTTACTGAATTCTATGCACAACACGGAATTAAACATGAAACAACAGCACCTTATTCACCTCAACAAAATGGTGTTGCTGAACGAAAAAATAAAACATTGAAATGATGAATGCAATGTTGTTAAGTTCTGGATTACCTCAGAACATGTAGGGAGAAGCTGTGTTATTAGCTAACTACCTTTTAAATAAGGTGCCCCGAAAGAAAGAAGATAAGAGCCCCTACGAGTGATTGAAAGGAAGAAAGCCTTCCTACAAATACTTACGAGTGTGGGGCTGTCTTGTCAAAGTGGCGGCACCTACACCAAAGAAGGTGAAAATAGGACCAAAAACTGTTGATTGCATATTTATCAGATATGCACATAACAGTAGTACTTATCGATTTCTTGTATTTGATTCAAAAATTTCTAATATACACAAAAATACGATAATAGAATCGAGAAATGCATTATTCTTTGAACATGTATTTTCATACAAGTCCAAAGAAGAAGCGAGCTCTTCTAAACGGACATATGAGACTATGATTGAGAATAGTCAGGACCAAGAAGTAGAAGAGAAAGTTGAAATTGAACCAAGACGTAGCAAACGAGAAAGGACAGAAAAATCTTATGGTCCTGATTTTATGACTTATATGCTAGAACTGAACCTCAATGCTTCAAAAAAGCTGTAAACTCTTCAGAAGGATCTCAATGGAAAGAGGCAATTAAAAGTGAGATAGATTCTATTCTGCAAAACCATACATAGGAGCTAGTGGATCTTCCTCCGGGATGTAAACCACTAGGCTACAAATAGATTTTCAAGAAGAAAATAAAAGCAGATAGAACAATCAAAAAGTATAAGGCATGGCTTGTTATAAAAAGATACAGACAACAAGAAGGCATTGATTACTTTGATACATATTCTCCAGTAACGAGAATAACATCCATCAGGATGATACTTGCAATTGCAGCTTTACAGAATCTCGAAGTACATCAAATGGATGTGAAAACTGCCTTTCTAAATAGAGATTTAGATAAAGAAATCTACATGGAACAACCTGAGGGTTTTTCTGCTCTAGGACAAGAAAACAAAGTCTGTAAATTGGTGAAGTTATTGTATGGCTTGAAACAAGCTCTAAAACAATAGTATGAAAAGTTTGATCATGCCATGATTGAATGTGGATTTAAAATCAACGAGTGCGATAAATGCGTTTATATCAAAGACACTGAAAATAGCTATGTCATTTTATGTCTTTACGTTGAAGACATGCTTATTGTTGGAAGCAACAATAAGATGATTAAATCTACTAAAGACATGTTAAATTCAAGATTTGACACGAAGAATATGGGCTTAGCAGATGTGATACTTGGAATTAAAATTTCAAGAACATCAGAGGGAATTGTCCTAAGTCAATCACACTATGTGGACAACATTCTTGATAAATTTAACAAAGATGATTCTGGCATGGCTAAAATACCGATAGATGCCCGTCAGCATCTATCAAAGAACAGAAGCGAGAGTATCTCTCAAGTAGAATATTCTAGAATTATTGGAAGTCTGATGTACTTAATGAGTTGTACAAGAGCAGAAATAGCTTACACCGTTAGCAAACTGAATAGATACACGAGTAATCCAAGAGCTGACCACTAGAAAGGAATAATAAGAATACTAAGGTATTTGAGATATACTCGTGATTATGGGCTGCACTATACTAGATATTCGGTAGTTATTAAAGGATACAGTGACTCTAAATGGATATCTGATATAAAAGACTCAAAGTCTACAAGTGGATTTGTGTTCACACTAGGAGGTGCAGCTATATCATGGAAATCTTCTAAACAGACGGTTATAGCCAGATCCATTATGGAATATGAGTTTATAGCTTTGGATAAGTGTGGTGAGGAGGCTAAGTGGTTATGTCACTTCCTACAGGATATTCCTAGATGGTCAAAGCCTGTGCCAGCAATTTACATACATTGTGATAGTCAATCTGCAATTGGTAGGGTACAGAGTAACATGTATAATGGTAAGTCTAGACACATACGTCGTAGACATAATACCATAAGACAACTACTCTCAACTGGAGTTATCTCTATTTATTACGTGAAGTCAAAAGATAATATTGCGGATCCACTAACTAAAAGTTTGAAAAGAGAGTTCGTTGAAAAGTTGTCGAAAGGAATGAGACTTAAGCCTTTGGAAGAATAAGTTAATACAATGGAAACTCAACCTAGTTGACTAGAGATCCCAAAATCTAAGTTCAAAGGGACAACCTAATTGTAAATACTTAATTAGATCACTGTGGGGGTTCTCTCCTACCCATTCCTATGATGAAACATTGATACCCGTAGAAGAAAGGATAAGCAATAGGCTTTTAATGATTCTTACGATTGGAGTAGAGCGGACTACTTTTAATTAAGAAATCACCTATGTGAGAGAGAAGTGGGGCCGCTTCTAAGAGAATTGTGTGAGGAGCAATTCTTAAAACCTCTCTCACAACCAGGCATATGTTCATGGCCATAAATGAACATAATAATGAGAATTGAACTATGTCAGGAAGAGTTCTGTGTGAAGTATATCATCATTTACACAAAAGGCAGAACAGTTCAAGGACATCGCGTCTACTGGTCAGTTAGTAAAGTAAATATATTTTCATAAGAGAAGGTTCAAAGGGTAACACCTACCTATCTTATGCAGGATTCAGACGTTGAACTTTATCATTGAGTCTTCCGCGTCTCTTTCAATTTTTCATTTATGTGGAAGATTGTTGAAAAATAAGTGAATGGAAAATTAAAGCTCTTCATTTGTTTGAGACATTAAATCTTCTCAACCATTCATCTCTTGTAACTCTTGTAAATGGTGGATTTGGAATTGGAAGGTCATTCTAGTGCCTATATAAACAAGTCCAAAGTTCCTCATTTCAACATCAACAATTCAACATTTCCTCCTTAGGTTCTTTAGCATTTGTTTTCCTATTTGGCATTCGAATTTTCTTGTGGTGATATTGTTCGGGCAGTAGGTTGGTTTGCTGGTACAACCAGTTCTACCGTTGTATCTTAGAAAATAGACGTTCATAATCTACGGTAGGGGACGAAACTGTTTTAAGAAAACTGTACTTGTATAGGCCTCGGTTTACTTTCTTCTTCAATTTTATATTCTGAAATTGTTCCTTAATTTTTGTTTCCTGTTCATGTAATATGAAGTTTCTCGTTTTTATTTGATAAGTGATTAACACATTATTTATACGAAAATTTGAAGTTTAACCCGAGAAAATCTAATGTAAACGCGTGTCATGTTAATTGATTTTGACGTCGACATGCCTTGATGGATGTATTTAATTGATCTACCATGGTTTGGGCACATCTATAATGAAACATTATGTTGGTGATTGATGGAAATCACCTTGAATGTTTAGTGATTGGAGACAATCACTTAAAAGATATGTGGTGCCAATTACCAAATTTATGTTTGTTCCCTATAAATGTTTTGGCGCTTGGCATGTTGTATATGTGGTTACGTATGGTTTTCTCACAGGCATATATAATTATTATTGAGTGTTTCTTTCAAAATGCTCATGCCCAAAAAATTTACTCTCAAGATTGAAAGACTTGGCGGTGGCGTGATGGCAAAAAAGTAGCGATAGAGAACGTTCTATGTTTATTATGATTTTGGCATAGATATAATCGAGCCTTTTATATGTAAATTAAATTGCCATGTCTTGAATATGTTTAAGTGATGTAAATTTTGAACAACAACATTCTCTTTATTAGTTTTGCCGATTGGAAGTTAAAGATGAGATTTCAGTGGTTACGTGTTGAAATTCTAACTTTCTGTCTTTGTTTTCAAAATTTCATAACATTTTGTATATTGTGAATTTTTGAGTGAAATTAGTGATGTTTAATAGTTGATAAGTTTTCTATTAAGAGAATTTGGAATAAATTTAAAATCACACCAGACGATTTATTTATGAATATTTTCTTGGGCAACGACAGTTGTCCCCGATGCTTAGTGTCATGCTACTTTAGTCACTTATTTCACATACCAAATGACTTTATAAAATTCTAAATTTTTGATATGCTATTCCTCAAAGTATTAAGTAGTTCAAAAATCATAATTTTTTGAGTACTTTAAGTTGGAAAAATAATTTTGGACAACATCTAGAATTACTAGTAAAACTATAAAATTTTTACATCCATTTGAATTTTCCTTGAGCTCTTGTTATTTTTCCGCTGCAGATATGATTTAAAACTATTTAAGGGCACGGAAAATTTAACTTGAATTCGTATTATTTTAAGCTTTTTTAGTGACTCATCGAGTTAAGAAAATCTGGGGTATTACAATAATGATTTTCAAGAATAAATGAAGGCTTGGAGAGTTTGGATGGATAGAATATAATATATGTATTTTAGACTTTTGTTATGTTTGAGGCACTACAATGGTGTGTCTACATTACATGTATTTTACATATATTTTAATTTGTTGGAAAAATATGAGTGCTATATTACGTATTTTTATATATTTTTTAATTTGGCTTACTTAATATATCTTGTTGATTTTTAATGTAGAAAAATGAGGTAAGCGTGTATGTTCTGACTGGACACGCTGTTGTCAGTTATGACTGGCTAAGATGGTAAGCATAATATTCTATTCATATAAGCTGTGATTTTATATTATGTTTCCTTATATGTTATCTTCTGATTTCATGGTAAACATATGTAGCTCAATATTTTGGGAGATCTACAATCTCTTATTTACTTGGATTTGTGTAGAAAGAAAATATTTATGGATAATCTTAACTTTCCTAAATACTTCCCATCTATCTTGGAAATCTTTGTGTATCTTTACTCATATTCTTACCACTATTATTACAGATTTTTTGGTAAGAAAGAATTCCTTTATTGATCATTACTTTACCTATAAGTAAGGTTACAAAGCAATAAGGAATTAAGCTTTGAAATTACAATTATTTTTCTTGTTCTCCAAGCTCATAGGTAGCTGAATTCATGGAAGATGGACAATACATAAAGCTTCATTGATTAAGTTTCAAAGCAAAATATTTTTCTTCAATGACATTGAAGAATAAAAAAATAATTGGTGCTCAAGGAATAATTTCATATCTTGATTAATCTACTTGACATGAAGTTAAAAACGTGGGTTCTTAATCCAAGTGGTGGTTGTGGCCAAGTACAATAGGGAAGTGACGATAAAGTCAAGACCGGTAGATTTAATTCTACTTCATCAACAAGTCAAAAGAAGAAGTATCAAATGAGAGTTGATCTATATTCTTTTGATTATTTTTTGTTAATTTTGCGAAATTACAAATATTGGATATTATTGTATTTTTAATCAAGATTATTAGTTGATTATTTTTACCCATGTCATGGGGCTGTGGATGTTTCTCTTCGGGGCTTATCACGTTACATCTTATGTTCGTATTTAGTTTAATTTCTGCACTTTAACAAACTGTTGTTAACGAACACTGCATGAACCTAGTCAAAATCGTTTTTCAATGTAACGCACCTGTTCTTACTTCGTTTTGTCCACTATTTGTTTATTTAAGATTAAAATCGATTTTAATTTAATTAACCTATATTTTAGAACTTTCAGTGTTCATTATTTCAATATTTAATCGACGTGAGATTTCACCCTTAACAAATATAAGTACACTATTCATAGATACAGAGCGGTTCTCCTGCCCACAGTGGGAGGAAATTATCCCACCCACGTCCTTTTACTAATCCACATCATCCATGCCAAGTCATATAATTTCCCTCCTCCCAAATTCAATACAATCAGCCCACACACACACCCTCTCTCTCTCCGCACTTCTGAGTGCTGTCTTCCCCACGAACCCAGACAACCAATGCCGACGACTACCTTGCCGGACGCCAGCGAGATCACCACACCAGCGACTTTCTCTCTCCACCAGCGCCGGAACCCTTTCTTTCTCTTCACAAAGACAATAGCCCGAATCTAAAAGAACAAAAAAATACGGTAAAACCAGCCTTCTCTCTACCCTCTCCTACATCTGTTCTAAAACTCCCCTTAAAATAGACAGAGGAGCAGAGGAGTTGGCCGCTAGCAGCCAGATCTGAGTCCCTGCACGTTTTTCTATTTTTTTTATTTTTCTTGTCTTGGCACGGTGGTTCTCCGACGTTGTCGTCGCGGTGGTTGTCCAGCAAATATGGGAGAAGAGATAGAAGGGTAGGGAGGGGATGTGAATGTGGTGGTTCGGCAGCAGGTGGAGAGGGTTTTCACGTAAATGGTGGTTCTCGATTTAGGGCACCAACTGTGGTGAAATTGGGGAGAGAGAGCGTGAGAGACTGAGTAATGAACAATATGAGTGGTGGTTCCAGCGTACATGAGGTGCTTCGGCGTATAGGAGTGGCGATTGGCACCACGCCGGCGACATTATGTGATTTTGGGGCTGTTTGAATTGCAGAGAGAGATAGGGGGAGAGATGGGCTGATTGTACTGAATTTGGGAGGGGAAAAATTATATGACTTGGCATGGATGACATGGATTAGTAAATGACGTGGCAGTGCCATGTGGGACGTGTACGGGATAATTTCCTCCCACTGTGGGCAGGAGAACGGCTCTGTTCATAGATATTACATCTGTAAGTGAGAAAGAAATTCTTCTTCAAGAATTTTGCATACTAAATTCTCTCAGATACTCATGAAATAGGTGATTGATATAAACAAACATTGCTATGAGAAAACAATATAATGAAAGCCAATTGTGATTGAGCCATTATTTTCATAGTAATGAAAATCCAATTTATAATGGGAGTTAATTGTTCGTGTAGGTTCCGTGTACCCTGGTTTGTATAGATCACAATAATATGCAAGAAAAATAAAGGAAATGTAGAAGATTAAGAACACGGAGTTGGTTGTTGACTAACTTATTTTGAAGATTGAGAAGAAAACACAAACACCAAAAATGTGCTACAACTTTACCTTTGAAGAACAAACAATATTAATATGAACAAGACTTGAAATGTGTTCTAAAAGCAATATTTGAACACTCTCAGTAGAATGAGATGCTATAGGACTTCACTCAAATAGCTTTAGCGAATTTCAAGTTTCAAACCAGATTGCATTAGCACTAATAAAATTTGGAAAAAAAAACTATGAATGTTTGAAAAATCTGAAATTGATTGATATGAATTTGATGTTTAAATACTTTAATATTGTTTGGAGATGATTTTTTGTTTTATTTTCATCAAATTCAACTTGATTTTATAGTGTAAAGACACCAAAAAATGAGAGAGACAACACTTGAACCAAAAAGGCAAGTGCCTCTTACTAAACACTCTGTTGGTTGCGGTCCCACTGCGGCATACTTGACGCGGTCCAAGATAACAGGGGCAAAAGGCTCTTGTTTGCCGCGGTTGACTGCGGTATGCTTACCGTAGTTCGGCCAAAAATATTTATTTATTTATTTTTCTTGTCTTACAATCTCTTTTTAATATATTTTGAACAATATTTCCAACAATCCCATACTTATTCAAATATATATATTTAAACTCATATGTTAAACAGTATTCACACTTAAAATAAAGTATCTTTTGATTTGAACCTTATCTTAGTGTAAACATTGTAAAGTAATATCTAAATTATGGGTAGCGTTTGTTTTGAACCCGTTATTTCTTGTCATAATCACCGACCGGGAAGTTTTAATCTCCACTTAGACAAAAAAAAAATGATATATTTCTTTATTCACTATTTTGGGGGAAAAAAAATTCTCAATCTCTCGTTCTTAATTCTGTTTCTCTTCACCTTTTACTATTGTTTTTCAAATCTCTCATTCTCAACCTTGTTCCTCTTCACTATTCACCACCGATCACTCACCAATTTCTATCAATCCCAATTTTTTCATCTTCAATGCGAATAAGTTATTATCTTACTCACCCAATATTTATTTTTCTATAGTCGAATTCTACTGGTAAGCGGTATACTAGTCACGACAGTAGGAAATTTTTTCCGCCATGGAAAGAAAAAAGTACTTAAATATATGTGCTGCATCTTCAATTTCTCCTTTATAAAATCACCTTCTCCATTCATCTCCCTAATTCGATCATCTGCCTCAACCGATCATCTCCAAAATCTGTTTACCTCTTCAATCCATCATCATAATAGAGCGTAAGGTCGAATTATAATACTAAAATAGTTAATTACTTAAAACATTTATATGTATGTATGTT
>CM059042.1:44802657-44917740 GCA_030279155.1 Forsythia viridissima
AAGGTGATCTTGTAATTATATCAATGTTCTTAGAAATGCAAATGATAGATTTTCTTTCTTTTCAGAAGATTTCCAACAAGTTGTTTATGTATACTGATGCAACAAGTTGTTTACATAACATATATTGCTTCTTTTTTTTACCTCCTCCATATTCTTTTTATTTATCACGCTAGAGTGGCAACGAGGAGTGTCCCCACCCTTTTTTCAGGCCATCAGAGCAGTCACGAAGCTCTATTTTATCAGGTATCATCAATCGTGATTCATGTTTTAAATTTTCATGTGCATGACCTTATGCACGCGAAGAGATTGGTCGAAGATAAAACATAAAATAAATAATTTTTTTTGCAAATTTAACAATTTAAGTTTTTAAGTTGGATGATTTAGCACTCTTTCATCAATCTGATTTCACCACTAGAGATAGCATCTCTAATAAAATGGTACATGACATCCATTTGCTTTGGTGTCTCGTGAAAGATAGGATTCCTGCTGAGACGAATAAAAATCTGGTTGTCAAAAAACAAAGTTACTTCTTGTTCTAATTAGTTTGTGGCCTTAATCCATTGATCTATATGTTTAAGTGTTACTCTACCTCATTCAAAAGCTCTACGAACAATCAAGGAAAATTTATTTGTATTTTTATTTTTATTATGTTTTTAGCTCAATCTATTTTTTCATCAAAGACTTGAAAAGTAGAAGTTTTATAAATAGTAGGTGACAATAAACTTGACATAAGTGTCTTTGCTCACTCTGATACAATATTCTAGAAAAGAAATAATTGCATTTCGTGATATTTTTTTTTTCTAATAAATCCATACGAGTTGAATTCATTTTTAAATTAATTTTAGGCACTTAAAATGTGATAATTTCACCATATAGTACAAAATATAAAATAATTAAAAAAATATCATTTAACTTTTTTTATTCTAAAAATACTGTTTTTTATTTTTGTAACACTTGTTGTTATGTTATGTTTGTTAATAATAAATGTAACACATTTATTATAATTAAAATAACAAATGTAACAACAAATGTTATAAAAATAAAAATAAAAACAGTATTTTTAGAATTAAAAAAATATGACAATATTTTAAGTAATATTTTATTTATTGTGGTTATTTCTGAAAAAATCCCGAAAATGGAAATTACATTCACTACTTATCAATCTAAAAATAATTCTAACCTTATCAACTTAATTAATTTATTTTAAAAATACTACATTGTTAATATTATATTAATTAATTTAATAATGAATTAAATTCAATTTTTAAACCATAATTAGAATTAATCGCTTGTAACCCACCTAGATAATCGTGCCCATTAAAGTGAAAACCCCCCAAACGGACAGAAAATTCTCCATTTACAAACCTGAAGAAAATCTTTCAAAATCTTAGCAAATCTTCTCCCAAAATTCCTAAATCGTAGTGCATTCTTCACAATTTTTTTTTATCTGGGTTGAAGAATGGATTCCTCAAATCGTAGAATTACAAGGTCGAAGACAGCTTCGTCTGGAGGAGAAACCATACCGGAGTCGAACACTTCCAGTCACTGGCGAATAACGAAAGAGACAATGAACTTGTTGAAGTTTAGAGTTGGTTTTGTATTTGTAATAGTTTCTATTTAGTACCACTGTCTGATACAGATGTTACAAATGATATTATGTATCAACGTCTGATACAGATGTTACAAATGATATTTTTCATAAATGCGCCACTTTTCTAAAATAATTTCAAAAAGCCATTTTTGTTTCCTTTATTCTAAAAATACTGTTTTTAAAAAACTATTATTTTAAATTATTATATTATATTACATATAGTAATTAAATCATTAATTTTCAGATTTGATGGAAATTCATATATTATAGAATCTTTTATTATTAATTATAGTAACCGAATCCTTAAAAATCAGAATTGATTAGAATATATATATAAATTATAAAAGATAAATGATAATACTATAGAAGACGGATATAAAATACCAGATAAAAACATGATTTTAAATAAAATACAAAATAGAAAGATCTTTTCAAAATTTGACTGTAAATCAGGATTTTGGCAAATTAAAATGCATAAAGATTCTATTCCATGGATAGCTTTTACAACACCCAAAGTCATTTTGAGTGGATTGTTATGCCATTTGGTTTAAAGAATACCCCATCTATATTTCAAAGAAAAATGGATTCTATTTTTAATTCTTTACCATTTGTTTGTGTATATATTGATGATATTTTGGTACATAGCAACAATCATAAAGAGCATATAAAGCATTTAGAAATTGTTTTAAATAAATTTATAGAAAATGGTTTAATTATTAGTAAAAAGAAAATAAAAATAAATAAACAAAAAATAGAATTTCTAGGAATAATCATAGGAGAAGGAAAAATTCAACTTTAACCCTATATAGTAAAGACTATTTTACAATTTCCAGATAAAATAGGAGAAGGAAAAATTCAACTTTAACCCTATATAGTAAAGACTATTTTACAATTTCTAGATAAAATAGAAGAAACTAAAAAATTGCAAGCCTTTTTAGGAATATTAAATTATGTTAGAAGTTTTATTAAAGATTTAGGTAAAAAGATTAGACGATTTTACTACATATATTTCTGATACCAATTTAGGACGATTTTCTGAACAATTAAAATTTCTTGAACAATTAAGAACAAATAATAAATTACCGGTAAAATACTAATATATTCTGGAAATAAATAGTATAAATGTAAATTACTCGTAAACAATACAAATTTCTTTCTATGTAATCTAAAACAAAATTCTAAACTTGATCTTAATCTAAGTAGCTTTATAGTTCTACTATACTTATAAGAAATTGGACATCTCATAACATATAAGTTAGACTTTATCTAAGAATACGTAAACTTAAAATAGGACAACTAAGATAGATTACGAGTTTGTAATAAATGTATGAATAGTATTTGCCTATTTATTATGCTATGATAAGTCTTTGTCTAATAACTAAACTAAAGAAAGAAAAGCCTATGTATATTTATGATACTATTATTTTATCTACCAATTTAATACAAGTCTTCGTCCTTATATGGAAATTATGAATACGTAATAGATGTTGATATTTTATGAGTATTAGTATTTGTCTTTTTGTGATATGTATTCTAAATTAGTCTTATTATGTTTTTCTACAGGATCTTTAATCAAGAAGCTCCAACGTTGAGAGATAGAGTTCTCAACAATTTGTAACTTAATCTGTTAAGAGGAGTCACCTCTATTTCTATCTAACAAAAATAATAAATAGATAATAAAAAACTTTCAGATTAAATAATTAAGCAGATATATGAAGTCTAAAAACAAGAAAGCTTAAAACAATATGATGTAATGGCCTTAATTCGAGTACTTTACCGTTAAGCAAATTTAATTTCCTTCAATTTTGGTTTTTTTTTTTTAATCCTTTTCTTGACCTTGCTAAAAGGCTTAAGACTGTAGCTAAAAATAAAATTTCATCATGTTTAAATAGATTTTGAACAAATTCCTATTTTTGGGATAAAAAACAACATTTCTTAACTCAGAGGATTACTTTTTCATTTTAGCCATGGAATCCAGAAAAAGATGTGAAGTTTAAACAAAAATTTCTTGAAATATAAAGACAATATTTTTGAAGGAATTAATTGCTTACTATGTTTTTTCTCTTTTAGGCCTTTTCCGAAAATATAATAAAGTAACAGATAATTAAATAAGAAGAGATGAAGAACTTACTTTTATTGAAGATGTCTAAGAAAATCTTTACAATTGAAAGCAATACAAGAGTATGTAAATCTGTGTGTGTTCTATTTTCTGAGTGTTTTTTGCGTGTGTCCTCTGTATGCTATGAACAAAGGTATTTATGGACAAGAGAAATAATAAAATAATCTTACAATCTTTACAAGTGTAAGCATGGGAAAAGAAAGAAGAAAAATCCAAAGCTTTCTCTGCACACTTTACTGTTTACTATGAATGCTTGTACTTATTAACACTGTACACTTTTTGACGTAGCAGCATGTATTTTCTTCCATTATTGGTATTTCCTGTAACCTTTTTGACCTTTATCTTAGAATTATTGCCAATGTGCTTAATTATTGTCCTTGTGCTGAATTATTGTCCATGTGCTGTCACATCTCTTTATTATCTGTCCATCATTTCAATATAGGCTTCTTCTATGTCAATATCCATTTCATTGTTTGCTTTGTTTGAGATATTTTCTGTATCTGAATGTTTCTCTGATGCTTCACAATAACTTTCAATACAATAATTTTCTTGAAAAGTCATCATATATAAATCTTTTTGATAAGTATTCGGAACAGATAATCTTTCTACCTTGATATTTCTTGTTAGAAATTCTTCACAAAATATTATTCCATTATTCCATTGCACCACAAGTCTGTAGTGGGTCCTTTGCATTTCTATAAGAGCAGTTGTTTCTGAAATTCTTCTTTCATAATCAATCTGCCTAATTTTAACTTTGATATCAGTCTTTGAAGAAGGCCTGAATTTTCTAGAACCTTCAAAAATTTTAATAAAATGGTATGCTGGGATAATAATACTATTATTTACAATTGGTGGTCTGGAAATAAATTGAATCATTAAAGGGTGTTGTTTAAGCTGATTAAGAATTTTTTAAGAGAAGGTGGAAAAAAGTTAAAAGGTCTGTTTAAGATATATACTGTGTCAATCATGCCGTATTGTAAAGTTGAATAAAATATATCGTCTTCTTCTTGAGAAACTGTATAGTCAAATAAAATTGTAGGGTAATTGTGTCTAAGAAAGGAAGAGTCGTGGATAGCTGTTTTATAGAGAGGGCCATATTGAAGAAAATATTGATTCTCATTATGATAATATTGTAGAGTTTGGGAGAAATCGATATTTTCTTGGATAAGTGAATTTTTTATAGAATTTCGAACAATGTTGACACAATCTCCAATACTTTGTTGTAGATCAAAAAGAGTTTTTTCTTGCCCTGCAGCTGTAGAATCTGTTAGTTCAATAAGTCTTTCTATTTTAGGCGGATATTTTCTACTAGAAAAAAGTAATGATGTTTTTAGAATTATTTTCTTCATCAGTATTAAATTTTTTTAGGGTCTCATGTAATTTAAATATTTCATCTTGGTATTTAATTATTTCTTGTTGATGAGAAGATACTTGGTCTTCTAAAATTTCTAGTTTTACTTCTAAAATATGCTTTTTATAATTAAGATCTCTAACTACTCTAGTCATAGTTTCACAGCTATAACACAGTTGCAAAGATGAAGATGGTGTTTGAGAAGAAGAAGAAGGTGATGGTTGAAAAGTAGATGCATGAATTGTCTGTCTAAATTTTTCAGATATGTAAAAATTAAATCCGATAGTCTGTCTACAATGATTTAAAGCTTCTTCAAGAGAGTAAAATCCTTTAAAAAGAGGTTCTGGAAATCGGTCTATATGTTCAATTACTTCTGGCAAGTAGTTATAAACTCCTGGTTGTCTTCCTTTGATTACTACGAATAAACTGAAATTTTTACTTTGTATTTGATTATGGGTCTGTCTAAAATAATTAGCTAAAACATTAATGCTGTCTAATTTCTGTCTAGAGTCTCTTGCCATCTAGAGATTATCTAGTAGGCACCTTTCTTTTTCTAGAAGTCTTTCTAAATTATTTCCTCTGAATCGAAGATTAGATCCTTCAGGGACCATTCTTAAAGTGATGTTCCCAAAGTTCATCATCCTTTGATCCATCTGCAATATGAACAAAATTGGTCAGAAAGTCAATAACTTATCTACTTATATTATCGGCTAAAACGTTATTTTTTCCATCAATGTGTTCAATACTTACCTTATAACTATTTAAAATTTCATAAAATTTTAACCACCTTTTATGTCTAATTTTATCAAAATTAGTCTTTTTAATAAATTTAACAATTGCTTCACAATCTGTTCTAATAGTAAATTCAGTATTTAAAAATAATTTAAAACTTTCTATACTATGAATTATAGCCATTATTTCATAATCTAGGCTGGCTAAGTATTTTCCTTTTATTTTATATTTACCGCTAGCATATCTACAAATTTTTTTTCTTTTTTATCACTATATTTATTTGGTTTAGAATATAAAATTCCTCCCCATCCTAATTCACATCCGTCTGTTTCTACTACTTTATATTAACTATCTAAAGGCAATTCTAAAAGTGGTAGTTGTTGGACTTCATTTTTTATTTGTTTTATTAATTCTATGTCTGTTTGGTTAAAATACTTTTGGCCCTTGCTTGATAATTTATTGTATAAAGGTCCAATCTTTTTACCTAAATCTTTAATAAAACTTCTAGCATAATTTAATATTCCTAAAAAGGTTTGCAATTTTTTAGTTTCTTCTATTTTATCTGAAAATTGTAAAATAGTCTTTACTATATAGGGTTGAAGTTGAATTTTTCCTTCTCCTATGATTATTCCTAGAAATTCTATTTTTTGTTTATTTATTTCTATTTTCTTTTTACTAATAATTAAACCATTTTCTATAAATTTATTTAAAACAATTTCTAAATGCTTTATATGCTCTTTATGATTTTTGCTATGTACCAAAATATCATCAATATATACACAAACAAATGGTAAAGAATTAAAAATAAAATCCATTTTTCTTTGAAATATAGATGGGGCATTCTTTAAACCAAATGGCATAACAATCCACTCAAAATGACCTTGCGGTGTTGTAAAAGCTGTCCATGGAATATAATCTTTATGCATTTTAATTTTCCAAAATCCTGATTTACAGTCAAATTTTGAAAAGATCTTGCTATTTTGTATTTTATTTAAAATCATGTCTTTATCTGGTATTTTATATCCGTCTTCTATAGTATTATCATTTAGTCTTTTATAATTTATAACCATTCTAGCTTTTCCTCGTTTGATTTCACTATGATTTCTAACCATAAAAGCTGCTGATCTATGCTGACTAGTAGAATGTCTTATTACTTTTACCTCTAGCAATTCTTTTATCTGAATTTTAAAGTCTTCTATATCTTGATTAGTATGTTTTATCTCTGCGGTCATAATCTTTATATTTTCATTTATGATTTCTATTTTAGCTTCTATTTTAGCTTCTATTTTATTTCTATTCCAATGTTTTAGAGGGTCTTCTCCTATTATTTGGGTTTGTTCAGCTAATTGTAAAATCTTATCTATACTTTCTACATGGTCTATCTTTTTATTAAAAACAATTAAGTCTTTTGATCTTAGTATAAAATCTGTTTTTAAGGTTTCTAAAGATAAATAATCTAAAAATTATAAATTCTCTAAGTCTTCTTCATCATTTTGTGTTTTTGATGGTGATGGTAAAGGTCTACCACGCTTAGCTCCCAACTCTGATGTTTCTATAGTCGGTATAATAGATGTATCTTTCCCAAGAATTATTGCATCATTTGTAATAGTTAAACTTCCATTTCTACTTAATAAGAATTTTATTCCTATAACAAATTCATCTTTAATTAATTGACTTACTAAAGTAGTTGTTAAGCTATATTGTCTTTCTTGAAATCTAATTTTACAATCGTCAAAAAGTCTTTTTTCACTCTCTATTTTATTGCCATCCATTTGACTTCCTCTTATTTCATATTCTAATTTTTTTCTACAATCTTCTGGGACTAAATCTTTTCTAATTATGTTAAATGTACATCCTGTATCGACTAAAACTATTAAATTTAATTTAATCATCGTATTAATTTGTACTTCTATAGGTATTCTAATACTTTTGGTTGGCTTTATTCTAGATATTTGACATATTATTTCTTCTTGATTTTCTGTTTCTAAATAATTATTCTCAGCATAGCTTTCTACGGATTGTTTTCCTTTTTCTAAATTTATAAGTCTATAATGTATTTCTCCTAAAGCTTCATGTATTTTATCAATTCTATTATTAGTGTTGGTTACTCTATCTTCTAATTTTTCTATGGTTTCACTATAGTCTTTGGGTTTATTATGAGGCTCATCTTGGATTCCTAAGCAATTATTACATTGAATTTCTAAACAATTTTTACACTGATTTCTATTTCTATGTCCTGGATATACTCTACATATTGTGCATTTGTCTATCATTGATCCTTGTCCTCTAATCCATTCGTGAATGCATTCTTGCTCTATGTTCATCATTTTTATATCAAGAATTGAGAAATCTAAATTTTCTGTACTACTATTGCTTTCATCAGAACTTTCTACAATTTCTAAATTGTCTAAATCGTCATCTGTGTATATACTATATACTGAACTACAAGATTCATTGTCTGATAACTTTGTAATATGACACTGTATTTCTTCTATTATTATAGATTTATTTAACGTTTCTCTATTTTTATTTTTATTTGGACATTTATTAGCAAAATGTCTAGGATCTCCACAAATATAGCATTTACAATCTTTTCTATTTTTTGGTCTTTTAACGTATCTATTATAATTAGGCTTCCTATTTTTATAGTATGTTCTACTTGGTCTAACATTGTATCTTTTTCTATTTTGATATTGTCTTTTATATTTATATCTTTTATCTTTTCTATACACTTTTATCTTTTTCTTTCTATAATCATAACTTTGAGGTGTGTATAAATCTGAACAAAAAGAGTAATTTAATTTCTTTAATTGCTTTTTAGCTACTTCTTCTATACAATATTCTTTTAATTTATATGTTATAAATTTTATGGTAGCACTAATAGTTGTTCCTCTTCCATTCCAGTTTTCTATCTCATTTTTAATTTTATCATTCCATGGTGGTGGAATCTTTCTATATAGTCTAAATTATTTCCTCTGAATCGAAGATTAGATCCTTCAGAGACCACTCTAAAGTGATATTCCCAAAGTTCATCATCCTTTGATCCATCTGCAATATAAACAAAATTGGTCAGAAAATCAATAACTTGTCTACTTAAATTATCGGCTAAAACGTTATTTTTTTCCATCAATGTGTTCAATACTTACCTTATAAATTTTAAAATTTCATACAATTTTAACCACATTTTATGTCTAATTTTATCAAAGTTAGTCTTTTTAATAAATTTAACAATTGCTTCACAATCTGTTCTAATAGTAAATTCAGTATTTAAAAATAATTTAAAACTTTCTATACTATGAATTATAGCCATTATTTCATAATCTAGGCTGGTTAGAAATAAAATAGAAGCTAAAATAGAAATCATAAATGAAAATATAAAGATTAGGACCGTAGAGATAAAACATACTAATCAAGATATAGAAGACTTTAAAATTCAGATAAAAGAATTGTTAGAGTTAAAAGTAATAAGACCTTCTACTAGTCAGCATAGATCAGCAGCTTTTATG
Organism: Forsythia viridissima; assembly: GCA_030279155.1. Taxonomy (NCBI): domain Eukaryota; kingdom Viridiplantae; phylum Streptophyta; class Magnoliopsida; order Lamiales; family Oleaceae; genus Forsythia; species Forsythia viridissima. The sequence goes on from CM059042.1 coordinate 44,811,957, forward strand.
GTTAGAAATCATAGTGAAATCAAACGAGGAAAAGCTAGAATGGTTATAAAATATAAAAGACTAAATGATAATACTGTAGAAGACGGAATAAAAATACCAGATAAAGACATGATTTTAAACAACAATGTGTGTTACAAATTGAGATGTAAAATATTAGTGATACAAAATATCAATTCATGTAACATGTGCTGTGTAAAATAACATAATATAATATGTAACATATTCAGTGATACAAAATATCATTTGTAACATCTGTATTAGACAGTGATACAAAATATCATTTGTAGCATCTGTATCAGATCACGATACTAAACAGAAACTGTTACAACTACATAACCAACTCTAAACTTTAACAAGTTCGTATTAATATACACATTGGACTCTAAATATATACCTATTGATAATGTGTAATACCAGTATGATATAGATATGTAACACAATACCAAATTTAACAAATGAAACTCATGGTTTCATCATTTATAACATATATAACATCAGTTATACAAAATACAAATTCATGTAACATGTGCTGTGTAAAATAACATAATATAATTTGAAACATATTCAGTAACATACAAAATATCATTTGCAATATTTGTATCAAACATTGATACACAATATCATTTGTAACATCTGTATCAAATAGTTATACTATAAAAGACTAAATTGACATAAAAAAATAAATATTGGGATCAACTTGTAAAAATTCAAAAGTTGAAGGACTTGTGTTGCAAATAAAAGTGGACAAAATTGAAATGAAAGAAGAAGTACAGAGACTAAAATGGAGATATTATAAAGATGAAGGACTAATCGTAAAAATAATTAATGACTCAAGCAGCAAATTTGTGTCAAAGTTGATCACAATTCACGTGGGGATTAATGGTTTAAAAATGATTTTAATACATTATTAATTCAATATTAAATTAATTAATCTAATTTTAAGTATGTAGTATTTATAAAATAAATTAGTTAAGTTGTTAAATTTGGAATTATTTTAAGATTGGTAAGTAGTGAGTGTAATATCCACTTTTTTATAAGGTTTATTTCAAGCTTTCAAGCAAGGTAAGACAAATAAAGTGCATGTGGTTAATTATAGGGATGCCAATGGGCTGAGCCGGGCTGGTTCGGCCCATACCAAGAAGGCCCCAGCTCATTCGAAATTCACCGGCCCAGATCGGCCCATGGCCCGTGGGTCATACAGGTCGAGCCACGGGCCGGTCTACGGATCGATGCACGTGAACTTTATTTTATTATTTTTTTAAAGGTTGTTTTTTAGTTTAAAAACTTAAAATGAAATAATTTATGATAAATTGACATTTAAAACATTCATCTATTTTTCTGGACTTGGGACAGGCTATTTTTAGCATTGGCGGAGTTAAAATTGTATATGATCAAGATTTTACGTGTATAGTTTTTGGTAAACTTAAATTTCAACACTTAAAATTAAGAAAAATGAAATAAATTTACACAAACTATACTTAAATTTTATGTAGCTAGTTCTTGCACCTCTTCTGCCAATATGAGGTCTACTTTATCTTAGATTCGAAGTTATGCATCCTCCAAATTTTTTAGACACATTAAACTCTCTAATATGTCTGGTTTTAGTCTTGACATCATATCATTCAAAATCCTGCTACCTGTACAAAAAGCAGACTCTGGTGCTATAGTTGATACCGGAGGTATTAGTAGATCGTGTGCTATAATAAACACAATTGTGTATTGACGCTATTTTTGTTTCCACCACCTAAGTATATCAAAATTATTTCTCTCATCTTCAACTAACATTTAAGTATGTGACCAAAATATCTAGTTAATTCTAAATGTATGTCTCTACTACTTGTTTCTATACATTCATGGTACGGGAAAGAGAAGATGAAGAACTAGATTGTTGAGTTTTTCTAACGGAACTAAGAAAATTCTAATAATCGTTATCGACATTTGATAACGAAGAAGGGATTGCTACAAGAGATCTTCTAATGTTCCTACCGATTTTTGCAGCATAAAATTCATACATTTCACTTAATGTATTTTCTAAATTACCATAAGTTATTGGATTTCCGTAACTTAACTTATTAGAAATTGCCGAAACAGAATATTTTACACCTTCTAAATTTACTCTAGGGTGCATAATTAATGCTAACGGGAACAACATAGGTAATTCTTCCCAATATTTTCTAAACTTAATTTCTATTGCTAATACAATATAAAAAAAATGGAAATGTCTTATACCTATTAAAATTATTGGCAATAGATTAAAAATAATTTAAAACTAATGGACTAGTACAGTAATATACGCCAGCACATGCGCTTGTAGCGACAAATTTTTTTTTTTTTTAAATTTTTTCACATGGAATGCGATTTTCCAATCATATATTTACAAATCATATTCTGGACCGTGTGAATGTCGGCCATTATAATGAGCAATTATATAATTTTCATAACTTTCACATGATTGAAGCATTAAGTTAGTAGAGTTCCATCTATTAGCCTATGTCAGTACATAAACATTTTGTTGGTAGTGAATTTTATACACATAATTCATCAAATAATTGTTTCCTAAAAAGTGAGACTAATATAATTTATGGTGTACTTAATTTTTTTTCCTAATTGTGAGCCTATACATTTTAAATCTCTTAGACAATTAAATTTAAAAAAGTGACATACACATCAAACATGAAATAAAATTCTACAAAAATATGGATTTAATTTTCGAACTAATTTATCTATTACTATGTTATTAGGCGCAACATTATCAAATGTGAAACTGTGAATTATAGATTCGCAGTTAAATTCTCTAATAATATTCATTTAATAAGTAAAAATTTGTATCCCATTATGAGGGTAGTCAATTACTTTAAAAGTAATTATTCTTTTATACATAATCCATAGTTAATCAATATAAAAGTGGCAGTAATATATCATTTATGATTTATACCGGATCATAAGTTCGAAAATAGACAAAACAAACTAAAGAATGTCTTTTTAAACTAAAGAGACGACTTCAAACGGCTAAATTCTGAGCACATATGCAAATGCTATGCCCGTTTATTTGAAGAACAATGATCCCTCGCTTCCAGATAAGCCAAAGTTCGACCCTCTATGCCATCACATATGTACGTATTTTAGTGACCCAAGATTAATTTAATTTAATCCCTTATACACACGCGTTTGGCCATAGAAACCGAGAGGCAAAGAGGAGAAACCTAAAGAAAATGGAAATTTTCACGCGTGCAAGACAATTTTTTATAAGGTTTATTTCAAGCTTACAAGCAAGATAAGATAAATAAAGTGCACGTGGTTAATTCTTATTCTTCACAATGTTCACATAATGAATTGGATAGAAAAATTTTAGGCATTCAGATCAACTTCAAGTAAATCCTCTGAGACTCAAATCTTCGAGTTCAATTTCAAGTAGATCCTTGAGGATAGATGTTTAGGTCAATATAAGTAAATCTTTTAGGATATAAGAGTTCTAAGAAATTCTTTGAGCTGTGTGTTATCGCAATCAGTTGCTCTAAATCCATGAATATTCAGGTATGATATGTTAATGATTTATGTTTATATTACGTCGAATGAGAATTGTACGCATCTTACCAAGTATTTTCTTAAATACTCACTCTTACTTTTGAAAATTTGTAGATTAGAGCGGGTCGTGTTGAATGAATGATAGATAGGTGGAGCAGTTGTGCCATGAGTTGACAAGTAGCTAGGGAAAATTAATACGACTTTAGTGATATGAGTATTTTATTGATTGTTACAATTAAATTTGATTTTGCACTATTAAATTTCATGAGTATTATGTTGCATTAAAGATTTTAACTTCGGGAACCGTTTATGAGTTTGAGTTTGTCATTTGATGAATTAATATGTCAGAAAGTTAAAATTTAGGTTTTTGAGTTGTATAATTTCTAAATAAATCCTAAATAAATTAAAGGAGGCATGGGATTTGTGCATTGTTTAGGTAGTCATCGAAAACGACGCCGTTTTGCTGATGTGAGCAATTTTTTGTTTGTTTGTTGATTTACTAAACAATATCGTTGTGGGTTTGAGAGGTGAAGGTTCAAATTTGCTTGATTTTATATGCCCGACATTGACACATATTTACCCATTTCTTTTCTCTCTCTCCCTCTCTCTCTTTGATTCCCTTCCAGCGGCTTCCTCAATTTGTAGCTTTTCCTTTGTGTTGTAATGTTCGATCTATGCAGATGCTTTCTCCCTAGAATGGATCTAATTTCTTAGGGTTCTGCTATTGCTTTTGTGGAGCATTTTTGTTTTGATTTTGTTCAATATTTTCAACGACAGACATTTCGATTTGGTTTTTCTTTGTTGGTGTTTTGCTATTGTTTGTTTAGCCTAGTAGTGTCTGATTTTGGTTAGTTCGTCCAACGATTGGGCTCTAAATATTTACATCTCGCTTGTGGTCTTTAGGATTTTTGTATTGCGATTCTAGGGCATTTTCATTTGATTTGAGTAAGTTTCTCCAATTATCTCCTTTTGTTTGTTTCGTGTTAGTTATTATTTATTTGGGCGTTCGAAGTATACAAAGTTGTCTAATTTTTTTTGTCTATTTATTGACATTGTACTGATCAATTAGTAATATTTTCTTTGTTTTTTTTGTTTAAGGGCACCCGATTTGTCGTTAGAGAGACATTTATCAGCAATAAAAGTTCAAAGTTGAAGCATGTATGTATTTTGATTTCTTATTTTCATAGTTTTTAACAAATTTTTCAGAACCGTCGCGTTATTATCTGTTTTATTTTTTTGAATATTTTCGAACTGGTTTTCGGTAAATAGATTAGAAAGCTTGTATGAGTATTTTATTTTGGTTAGTTTCATAGATTTGTCAAATTTTGTGGAAGGCTTGAATGTCTACGTATCGGTTCTCAATTTTTTGTATTTGTTTGGCAAGTCGTGAGTATGTGATTGTATAATATTATTTTTAACATTAATTGTAAAGAAGGGCGGCCAATCATTATCTGGCTTTAATTTGAATGCCTAAATTTTAATAGCACACGACAATATATATATATATATATATATATCTTTACTATAATATAAGTATCTATCACCTGTTTACTATTTACACTTCAACCAACGCGACGTCGTTTTGTTAATTTAGTATTCCTAATTTCGTCCAAAGCTCACTATTTTGTCCTAATCTTTTGACACTTTTTTATATTAAATTAATATCTTTGGCCGCAATTTTTGACTTCTTCATCTTTTATTTTATTTTATTTATTTTAATATACATATATTAGTGTCTTTTAGTCGCAATTATTGACTTCTTATATATTATAGTAAATATATATTCATTTTTCCCTTAATAAGTCATCAAATTTGGTGCTTTTTTATCCCCAGTTGCTATGGAGAACAAAGGACGAAATACAATCAATTCCTAAAGGTTTTGGTAAATTTCATTTTCTCTAAACTGCAGTTTTTGTTGTCCAACTTAAATATTTGTTGCAGCTTATACATTAAGTATTTTCACATAATTCCAGTTGGAGACGATATCCCTATGGGTTACCTAACCATTGGCTTTGGTTTCACATAATTTCATGTTATATAACTCAAGTTATGGACAATTTTGTAAATTGCGACAGCATGAATCCGATAAACTGCCTTGGATATTTCGGTGAGCATTTTAGTGTGTCAAAACATGCCGTCGGATTATCAAATTTTTATATGTGGTAGCTACATGGGTATTCTACGTTCCGTGAAAATTTCATATTGTTCGGTGATCGTTTTCTATGTCAAAGAAATTTTTTTTGCTCCATGACTGGGTGAATTGTTTCTCCAAACTGCACTTTCTGTTGACCAACTCAAAATTATGTTGCATCTTATATATTAAGTATTTTTATATAATTCCAATTGTAAACGATAGCTCTATGGGTTACCTAACCATTGGCTTTGGTTTCACATAATTTCATGGTATATAACCCAAGTTATGGACAATTTTGTAAACTGCGACCGTAAGAATCCGAGAAACTGCCTAGGGTGTTTCGGTGAGAATTTTAGTAAGCCGAAACATGCCGTCGGACTATCAAATTTTGATATGTGGTAGCTAAATGAGTATTCTATGTTCCCTGAAAATTTCATATTTTTCGATTATCGTTTTCTATGTCAAACAAATTTTTGTTACTCCATGACCGGGTGAAGAAATTTTAGCAACACTGCCCCTATTTTGAAAATTTTATTCACCTGGTCATGGAGTAACAAAAAATTCTTTGACATAGAAAACGATCACCGAACAATACGAAATTTTCAGGGGACATAGAATACTCAGGTAGCTACCACATATCAAAAATTGGTAGTCCGACGGCATGTTTAGGCATACAAAAATACTCATCGCGAAACCTCCTACGTTGTTTTTCGGATTTATGCCGTCGGCGTGCCGGAATCGAAATTATAAACCAATCAAAAAACTTTAAGTAGTGTAAATATCTTCTTAAACTTTTGTGGACCTTGGTTTTGTGGTAGTTTTAGTGGATTCCATGTTTTGGTTACACGTTAATGATGTGAACTTAAAAGGTTTTGCTAAACTTCATGTTTTTCTAAGATGCAGTTTCTGTTGTCCAACTCAAAAATTTATTGCACCTTATATATTAAGTATTTTTACATAATTCCAGTTTTAGACGATAGCCTTATGGGTTACCTAACCATTGGCTTTGGTTTTACATAATTTCATGTTATATAACTCAATTTATGGACAATTTTGTAAACTGTGACAGCATGAATCCGAAAAACTAACTAGGATGTTTCGATTAGCATTTTAGTAAGCCGAAACATGCCATCGGACTATCAAATTTTGATATGTGGTAGCTACATGAGTATTTTATGTTCCCTGAAAATTTCATATTTTTTGGTGATCGTTTTCTATGTCAAATGAATTTTTGTTAATCCATGACAAAGTGAAGTTTTGAATTTTTTTTTTTTTACTTTTTCCCCACTTTGCCTAATAACTCGGCAAACTTAGTTAAAAAAAAAAAATTGACTTTCTCGAGAAAGTAAAAAAAAAAAAAATATTTAAGGCTTTCTCGATTACTTAAAAAAAAAAAAATTAATTAAGGCTTTCTCGAGTAACTCGAGAAAGCCTTAATTAATTTTTTTTTTTTTTGGTGGTAACTCGAAAGCCTTAATTAATTTTTTTTTTTTGTGGCTTTCTCGAGTTACTCGAGAAAGTCTTAATTAATTTTTTTTTTTTTGACTTTCTCGAGTAACTCGAGAAAGTCATTTGGGTTTTTTTTTAAAAATACTAACTTTGCCAAGTTATAAGGCAAAGTAGGGAAAAAGGTAAAAAAATTTTTTTTCAAAATTTCACTTAGTCATGGATTTAAAAAAATTCATTTGACATAGAAAACGATCAGCGAAAAATATGAAATTTTCAGAGAACATAGAATACTGATGCAGCTACCACATATCAAAATTTGATACTCCGACGGCATGTTTCGGCTAACTAAAATTTTTATCGAAACATCCTACTGGAATAGGGAGGGAAAAAAATGGAAAAAGTCGACCAAAAAAATTTAAATAAAATAATTGGGCCTTGTCGGGAATTTTTTTTTTTAACCTTTGTCGAATTACTCGACCAAAAAATAAAAAAAAATTATTTTTTTCCCTTAGTTGAGTTATTCGACCAAAATTTTTTTTCCTACCAAAAAACCCAAAAAATTATATTTTTTTCCCCTTTATCGAGTAACTCGACACAAAAAAAAGTTAAAAAATTGTCAAATTGGATTTAAGACTTAAAATTAAAAAAATTATATAAAAGTCAATAAATGAGGCTAATACAAAAAAATGTTAACATTTGGACAAAAACTACAACACTAAAATTACTTATGCTGGTCCACATATCCCAAAAAAATAAAATAAATAAAATTTGGTGAACAATAACTTTTTCGAGTTACTATTTAACTCGAAAAAGTTTGTCGAGTTACTATTCAACTCAACAAACTTTTTCGAGTTGAATAGTAACTCGAAAAAAAATTTCAAGTTACTTTTCACACAAAGGTTTTCTGGATTAAAAAAAATATATATATAACAAAAAAAAATGTAAAGTCAAGATGGGCTTAAAAGTCCATTTTCATTGATATGAGTGTGTTTGTCGAGAAACTCGACAAACACACACCCAAATTTGCTTTTTTAATTTTTTTTTTTAAATGTATGTGGGTGTTTGTCGAGTTACTCCTCCACTAAAAATCAAAATGGGCTAAAAGCCCATTTTGAACCTTTTTTAATTTTTTTTTATATTGGGGGTGTGTATTTAACAAACACACCCCCCAAACAATAAAAATGGGGTTTTTTTAGTCCATTTTAAACTAAGTTTTTTTTTTTTATTTTTTTAATTTTTTAATTTGGGTATGTATTTGTTGAGCGCATTTGGACCTTTATTTATTATTTTTTTGGTGTGTTTTTTTTTTCTATTAATTTATTATAGTAATTGTAATCATTATATCAATTTTTTTTTACAATAATCAGTTTTTATTATAATTACTAATGATGTTAAAATTTACTATGAATTTATTATAATATCAATTTGTTATAATATAAATTTATTATAAATAAAAATTTCAGTTTTTGAGATTGTGGTATGTGGCATATTGTTTTGATTTTAGTATGTCGAAATATGCCGTCAGACTATTAAATTTTGATATGTGGTAGCTATATTAGTATTCTATAATTCATAAAATTTTCATATTGTTCAGTCATTGTTATGTATGTGAGATAAATTTTTTTTACTCGATAATTGGGTGAAGAATAAAAGAAATGAGATAAGTTTGGATTTAAGACTTAAAATTAAAAAAAAATTATATACAAGTCAATAAATGTGGCTAATACAAAAATATGTTATAATAATTGATAAAATATAATTAATTCATAAAAATTTATTAGATGCAACACTAAACTATATCTCATCACCTATTAAGTCAATGAATATCCCCAATGCATTCTATAAACTCAACATTAAAAAAACAAAGAAAAGTTACCACAATATAATGGAAGAGTACCAGATACAGAATTTCAGAATATTTTTTCAACATTTTTTATTCATCTTAAATTTTCTTGAAAGCTTAATTCGACCATTTTTTTCTTCTTTTTGTGGGATTATGTCATGAATTCTATAATATTCATTTATTTGTCCTAAATTCTACAATGTTATAATTGCTACACGTGCAACGCACGGACTTAAAACTAGTATATATATATATATATATATATATATATATATATATATATATGTCAACCACAATTAACAGAACATGTACTTGCATTGATACACCTATCTTGTTAATTGCAAAAGTTGTTTATCTTTACTTGTTACTTCATTTTACTTTGTCACCACTATTCGTTTTAGTTTGTAATTCTTCATCGTAGATGTTGAAATCTTTGTTTTTGTCATTCCCCTCCCATCTTTTGTTTTATTAGAGTCCACTATATATTGGAACCTATTCAATCGTGAAGAGGAAGGGCGAGAATATGCAATCTTTAGCCATTTTCACCGGTCAACAACTGTTAATTTTTGGAACCCGCAACATTCTCGTTTTCTTTATTTCTTGGCATACAATAAAAGAGAGAGACGTTTCATGTTCATTCACCATCATTTAAATTGGAGGGTTTTGTTTTTTGTTTTCCTTGTTTTGTATGAAAAAAAAAATCTTCATAAAAAAATTCAAATCAAACCACTCGAAGAGAATTTACCCTTAACTCAGCTGTAAATTTGATCTGATTTACACTGAAATGCACCTGGCAAGAGCTTACGGGGAAGTGCTGAGCTCAATACCCTGTAAAAACTTCTTTAATTACAATTTACAGATAAGTTGATTCGAATGACACTAATGCCATTCAAGAGCTCCTCAATCGAACTTTTTACTCACTCACTCTGGTCCTCAATAAGGTTGCCGATGTATATGAAATTGTTAATTATGTAACCATGGATGCAATGGTTCGTGAAATTGCATTTTATACGTATTTTGATTTTGACATTTAGGACTGCTTGACGATTTGCAGGGGTTCATTCTTCTAAGGTCTCCTTTCAATCCTGAAAAAGAAGAAATATGTGTATGAAGGAATGGGTTTATTTCACTAGCAGTCACAGAAGTTTCAGTAAAATTACAAGACGGTCGCTGAAGTTACAAAGTTTCAGCACTAGTCACTAAAGTATACTAACGCGTTCATCGACGGTCACTCTGTTAAATTTTCATCGTGAATGTGTGATTGTTAAGTGTCCATGTGGCACACAATTGAGCGACATTTGTCAAAAATTTCCACCACGTCAATTTAATGTATTAATAACAATAAACTCGAACAATAAAATATGCACCTAAACTGTGAAGACCTAGATGGAATTTCTGGATAAAATCTAAATTAGACCCCCAAACCATTTGCACAACCCGATTTTCCCCAAAAACGATCCCAAACGCTAATTTTACCCCAATTGGTTAAATCGGGTTGTGCAAATAATTTGGAGATCTGATTTATATATTGTCCAGAAATTGAAGTTAGGTCTTCATCTTTTAGGTACATCTTTTGTGGTCTGAATTTATTGTTATGACTGTATTAAGTCTACGTCGCGTCAGTTTTTGTCAAATGTAGACCGATTGTATACCATGTAGACACTTAATGGCGACACGTCATCAATTCACGCTGGGATTTTAATAGACTGACCATCGGTGAACACATTAGTATACTTAAACTTTGTAACTTCAGTTATTGATTTGTAATTTTGCTGAAACTTCAATGACTGCCAGTGAAATTAACCCATCAAAGAATTCTAATTTGTTTTGATTTTACCAGGAAAAAAAAAATTAAGAGACAATCACAAGAGAGTGAAAAGAAAAAATTAAAGAGGTGAAATATATGTTCTTCTCAAGTACTAATTTAAGTAATGTCTTCATTCATTTTTTACAAAAAATATCTCATAATGATTTAATCCTAAAATGTACCAACACATTTTAAATTACGAAAAGCTAAAGATGGCTACATGTTTATTCATGACTTTATTCGGAGATTTGAGTTTTATATCATTTAGTTAACTTCTCATCTTCCTTAAATCTATTGACAATTTCAAAGGCAAGTTGAATAGTTTTTTGAATAAGGTTACATTTATCACTACTTTCATTTCCTTCATTTCACAAATTTATTAATATCATTTGGTACTTATTGATGACCTGATCAATAACAAACTGAAATAATGCTAAACAAACTCAATATACTAATAATTGCATTTTGTTTTATAATTAAATCGAATCTTTCACTTTATTATTCTTTTACTCAAAAAAGAGTTACTATTTCATCTAAATTGCATTGTCAATTTTTTGGATGCATTGTATAGTAATGGGTGATATTTTTTACAATGTAATGTACACAATTACTACCACAACACCTGCATCGCACGTGCTCCACTAATTTTCTTGAAAAAAAAATGCCAAATTAGAAATTCAATCTAACATAGTAATTACTTATTATACACAAAAATAGGTTCAAGAACCAACTCTAGGTGTCGGAAACCAAAGTTCTTTCTCTAATTAGTTTGTAGCCTCAATCCATTGTGTTAGTGTATTTGATTATATATACCATTGTACTTGTGTTATATTAATATTATTAGACGGGTACAATTGTAATTATACTTGTTTGGTTAGGATAGTTTAGTCATTTTGCGCATTTGACTATTTAAAGTCATTTATCATCACTTTTGTATCTACACTTTCTATTGTAAGCTTGTTTGGTTCTTGAAACCCTAAGCCCTCTTTACTCTTTTGCTCTCTTCTACAAAATTCACGTTTTATCAGAACTTGAATCAATATGACTACCTTGTTTTATGGTGTGAATGAGGGAGTTTTTGATATCATTCACAACATCTCGGGTTTGAAAATATTTAGAGTATTACATATGGATGTTCGGTATTCTTCTCGCTACACTTCTTAATCTCGGTTTTTATTTTCCCACTTTCGTTATGAACAATTTGTGTTCGTAACATAATACCCATTCACGATGGTCTTAACCTTAGCTTTCCTTTATTAAGCTTTTGTTGTAACCCTGAACCGGCCAATTTATTTTTTGCATGCTTGGCTTTGTTTATAAGTGTTTATAAACAGTGAGTCATATAGAATGTGTAGATAAAAAGGTTTCTAAAAAATGTGTGGATAAAAATAATATTTGACCAGCTTATAAGTGCTGAAAAGAACTCCCAAATATATGCTTAATTTGAGTATGCCAACATGAAACGATGGCACTTAATAAAAATTATTATTTTTTTTTTAAAAAATGACTTAAGTGGTTGGGAGCCTTAAAGAAATCGGCGTTTATAAGAGTGAAAGGTAGTCTAAAATCTATAATGCATCTTGTGTATGTTAGACATAATGAATCCCACTTTCAAATTAACAAGAACTCAAAAAAGAGTAAATTCTAATACAAATTAGGGTAAATTACACTCACATTCTTTATCCTTTCAGGTTTGTAGCAGTTTTGTCCCCATTCAATGTTAATCATACATATCATCTCCAACCTTTCATTAAATCGCACAGTTGGTCCCTTTTGACAATTTTGGCTCTAACTTAAATAAATTAAAATAGCAAAAAAAAAAAAAAAAAAAAAAAACACACACACACACACACACACACACACACAAAATTGGGATTTTATCTTTTTCAAAAGTGCAAATAAATTCTAAACATTTTATTGTTTTACAGTTTTTCACTTGAAATTATAAAAAATGTGTCATCAATTCAAAAGTGCAAATAAATTCTAAACATTTTATTGTTTTACAGTTTTTCACTTGAAATTATAAAAAATGTGTCATCAAGTCCCAAACCTTCTAATCCTCGTACGTACACCCCTCAATATATGTATACCGAAAGGACTACTAGAGTGGACACGTTTCGTCCAAATGTTCGTTAGTTGACAAAAGTCAATTCAAGACCTAATTTTTTTACCAATTTAACAAAGACAAATTAATAGTCTCTTTACATTCTATTATTTAAAACAATTTAAAACAGAAAAAATGAAATAAATAAAAGGTCATATTCGTCCCCACCCCAACCCTGATTGTGCACTTCTCCCCCCTCAGTTTTGGATCCAAACTCTGGCCCCAGTTTCGGACCCAAACTTGCCAGAGTTTGGGTCTGAAATCGAGGGAGGGAGAAATTTCCCCAATTTGTTCAGGGATGGGGTAGGGAAGAAGAATATATATATATATATATATATATATATATATATATATATATATATATATAATTGTTTGAAATAATTGTATTCTCATCTCTTCGTCACTCATCTCTTTATCTCTCGTCTATCTCTTTTAACACATAGTGTGACAGTGAAGATGAAGCTCTTTTGTGACCGTGATGAGTCCTAAATTTTGAGAGTTAATTTCTTTTTTTCTAGCATTAATTTATGAGTTTGTAATTTTGGTGTCTTCTGGTTAATGCTTATATATTTCATAAATAGTTTTAATATCTAATGTATTTTAATGTAAATGGGTTTACAAATTTTTTTTTTTCAAAACATGTTGGCTGCTGTTATTCAATAAACCAAATTAATGGCGGTGCTGTTTTTCTTTACCATGTGATTTCACTTGAATGCTTTAATGAAATAAATCAAATTTGGAATTTTATTTTGATATTTTTCGTAATAAATTTATAGATAAATAGCAAGACATCTGAAACTAAAAAGTGTTAAGACAAATTTAGTAATTTGAAGTGGATTTAGAAAGTGTAGAAATATGTATTTGGTGGCATATTTTATTTCTTTTCTTTTTGCTAGATATTGAAAAGATAATTTATGTTGTCGCTTCAAGATTTTTTGTTTTAAAAAATATTATAGATGAAACCGAATCGGAACCGATGGTTTGGATTCGGTTCAAATAATTACGTGAATTCGAATAGTTCAATTTACGAAATACTGATGACCATTTGTATTACATAGTTAAAAAAAACTGAAGATAAGTCGCTCAAATCATGTTCCAAACAATCCCTTATTTTGTTCAATAACAGTGGGAGGGGAAATATTTTTGGATTTTTTTAATTTAATATGAGATGGTAAAATAGTTCAAAAAGTAATATGGGATGGTAAAATAGTTCAAAATTGTTTCTCCCTTTTAGGGCTTTTTAGAAGTAGTATAGATAAATGTCTTGGGGTATTCAATATAGACTTTTGAAAAATCTTTAAAAATCATATATTATTCAATCATAACTTTTTAAAATCTTACGAAAATCAAGGGTATTCAAAATATTAATGCCTTTTAATGACTTTTTATAAAATTTTCAACGTACTATATTTTAAGCACAAGATAAAAATTAAAAATATCACAATTTGTCTCTCATTCATCTCCAATATTTTTTACTCTCTCTTCAATATTTTCCTAACCATTTTTTTCTTTTTGTTCTTTTTCACCGTTAAATGTGGGACACTAAAATGACAAGAAAAATTAATTGAAGACAGCGATCACGTTCTTTGAAGTATTAGAATGAGGATTGGAAGTGCAAACTTTTCTTATTTGAGATCAAATTTAAGTAAATATATGACAAAAATACCCCCACAAAATTTAATATATTAAAAAAGAAAGAAATATATTTATTTATATTATAGTTAGTACACCTGTCATATCTATATTTTCAATAACTGGAAATTAATTTCCAAAATAAGAGTTAAAAGAAATTAATGATTAGTACATTGACAAAACTTGGCGATCTTTTATTGAAACACAACAACAATTAACATAAAAGCAATTAACTCAAAAGAGGTTAAATCCTTATTGGACAATGATTCAGAATTTCCGTTATTCCAGGACTTGGATAACTGTAACAATCCTAGTTTCAATTTGTTTAGACTTTCCAAGTTCCAAACAAACTGTATGTATCACAAACCTTTTTCACCTCTATATATACACAGAAACAGCTTCAACTTGTCGATACAATTTCATATCTGCTTCTTCTTCTCGTTTTTCTTTCATAAATCTTTGATTTTCTGCATTCTACATTCTGCATTCTGAGATGGGTGGTGTCAGTTTTGTGGTTAGCGGCAGCCAGGGTGATGATCATACTCAGTACCCCGGAAAACTCACATGGTATGTGGTAATGACATTAATGGCTGCAGCCATGGGAGGATTGATTTTCGGATATGATATTGGTATTTCAGGTATACATTCCTATTAATTATTTTTCATGGTTTTAATTACTTATTTAATAAGAATTATGGTTTAATTTTCTTGATTTTGTTTTTTATAGGTGGAGTTACATCCATGGCTCCTTTTCTGGAGAAGTTCTTTCCATCTGTTTACCATAAACAGATGGATGATACATCAACTAATCAATACTGCAAGTTTGACAGCCAGATTTTGACATTGTTTACATCTTCACTCTACTTGGCTGCCCTTGTAGCTTCATTTTTTGCATCCACAATGACCAAGAAATTTGGCCGACGAAAGTCTATGATGTTCGGTGGCATAATTTTCTTGGTGGGTGCCATCATCAACGCCGCGGCAGTGCACATCAGTATGCTAATCATAGGTCGTGTTTTATTAGGCATTGGCGTTGGCTTTGCTAACCAGGTAATTCTTTTTATCAGAATTTACTTTTTCTTGAGTTCTTGTTAATTCCATTCATCTAACTTCGGTTCGATTCTATTAAATATGCAGTCTGTGCCTCTTTATCTATCAGAGATGTCTCCGTACAATTATCGTGGAACTTTTAATGTTTGCTTCCAACTGATGATCACAATTGGAATTCTAGTAGCCAACATGTTCAACTATTTCTTTGCCAAGATTGAGGGCGGCTGGGGATGGCGGCTCAGCCTAGGATTGGCGGGAGTTCCTGCCATCATCATCATAATTTCATCCTTTTTCCTCTCGGACACCCCCAACTCCCTTGTGGATAGGGGAAGGGAAGAAGAGGCAAAAACACTGCTCAAGCGCATTCGTGGAGTTGAAAACATTGATGCTGAATTTAATGATATTCTTGCTGCCAGGAATGAAGCAACGCTATTGCAGAATCCGTGGCAAAATATCTTTAAGAGGCGGTTCTATCGGCCTCAGTTGGTTATGTCTATCTTGATTCCTTTCTTCCAACAACTTACTGGTATCAATGTGATTATGTTCTATGCTCCCGTGCTTTTTAAAACGATTGGATTCGGAAGTGATGCTTCTCTCATGTCCGCTGTCATTACTGGGGTGATAAATGTCTTGGCGACTTGTGTTTCTATTGGATTCGCTGATAGGTGGGGCAGAAGAACTCTATTTCTTGAGGGAGGTGTCCAAATGCTTATCTTTCAGGTAAAACATTAACCGATGTTTGAGCAACATGTAGTCATACAAATAAATTTACATAGTCGTTGCTAATGTTATCTTTTGCTTATTCTTCATGATACAGATTGCAGTTGCAGCTCTTATTGGGGTGAAATTTGGAGTGACAGGAGATGTGATGGAGCTACCAAAGTGGTTTGCCATAGTGGTAGTGATATGCATCTGCTTCTATGTCGCAGGTTTTGCATGGTCTTGGGGGCCTTTGGGATGGTTGTATCCGAGTGAGATTTTCTCGTTAGAGATTAGATCGGCAGGGCAGAGTGTTAACGTAGCAGTGAACATGTTCTTCACATTCTTAGTTGCTCAGGTGTTCCTTGGGATGCTGTGCAAAATGAAATTTGGTCTCTTCATCTTCTTTGCATTCTTTGTGATTGTCATGACCGGTTTTTGCTACTTCTTCATGCCTGAGACGAAGAACATTCCTATAGAAGAAATGACACAAATCTGGAGAGATCACTGGTTCTGGAAAAGATTTATAGACGATGACCGTGTCAATGGAGCAAAAGAGATGACTAGGATGGAACAAGTCTAATTTCGTTACTTCAATATATTTTTCCATTTTCCATTTTTAATTTTCACTTGATCTTGGTGTTAGAGATCTTATCAAAACTGTAAATTTTCACAGTTTTTGTTATATTAGTAATTACACACTTATAATATTCATTGAGTCTGCTTTACTAAAATTTTTGGGGTCTTTACCATAAAAATTCTGATATTATGCTTTGACCGAGTTAGTTTTTTGATTATATATTGATATTTCGAGCTCGTTTGGTGTAGATTATAAACTAGTTTATTTGATCATAAATGGTTTATTTGACAAAAGTTTTTGCCTTGTAGTATGATATTTTTGACCATTTTTGGTCAAATAAACTATTTTGGTCAATTAAACTAGTTTATAATCCATACCAAACGGGCACTCATTTCTAATACATAATGTTCTAAATCAACTTGTATGATCCAAGAGAAATATGAATTCTGTGACAAAAAGATTTCATTTTCAGTTCTATAGGATGGAAAGCTAAGGGGTTATTTCATGTTTTCCTATTGTGTGTTGAATATAGCTTTCTTTTCTTAGTAAAGCTTCAAATCAGCGTTGGCCATGCCGAATGTAGTGTTTTTCATTAATTACTTAAAAAGTATACGTGGGAGAATTGTTGGAAATTGGTTTAAATATGTCGAGAAATTAACTAAGTGTTAAAATTAACGTAAGTGACTCCGTGTCAACTTAGACAAATATACAAGATCCGACCCAATCCGTTTAGGCAAATTTGTTTGCCACTTCGACGCCTCGGGGGCAACGCCCCCAGATCGGGGATCGACCTGTCCGGTCAGGTTGCGGGGTTCGGGGCAACGCCCCTCGTGGGGGCTCGGGGGCAAGGCCTCCGGACAGAAAATTCAGATTTATCTGTATGTTTAAAGGGTATATTTGGCATCTCGAAACCAATATCGAATGAATGAGAAAGGACAAAATCGGGTCAAAGTTTGACCCATGCGATCGCATGGTTATTTTAACCTGCGATCGCAACTTGCTTAAAATTTTAACAGAATGTATTTTGGTCCTTCCATGCGATCGCAGGAGGCAAAGCCTTGCGATCGCATGGTTAATCTGGATGAAGATCTGTTCCAATTTTTTGTACCTTGCGATCGCAGCTTGGTTAAACCATGCGATCGCATAGGTTTGCGCGAACAGATATGTCCTTTTGAAGAGTTGCACGTTTTGGTTCAATCCTTTTCGTTTTCAACCGATCTTCAGTGTTAAATAGGACATGTGGACGTCCATTTTTTCAGAGAATTGATACAGAAACATTCTGCAAACATAAAGCACTCATACATTTCATCTTTGAACCAATTTTATTGCTTTTAAGTTGCACAAAAATCTGGTTTTCCATTTTTATTTCATCTTTGGAGTACTAAACCGTCTTCCGGTTCGTTGTGCTTGTGTTTGGAAGTGCTACCAACACAAGCGGAAGCCGTTGTATCTTAGGAGTCAATTGCCAAAGACCGAAAGCACATTTGCGGGGCAATATTGACTTAAGGACAAAGAGTTCAACTCTTGCCTTTGTTAATTCATCCTTTCGATATTTTCGGTTCTTGATTTATTTCTTTGGGTCACTTCCACATAAATTCCGCCAACAATCTTAAGTCAATATTTCTCGCAGTATTTTTGTGGTAAGTGAAATATCTTGGTTTGGTTGATCTTCTGTTTTTCGTAAACAGAAATGAATTCGAATTCTACTTCGAATGAGGGAACTTCTGAAGGAAGTATTCCTACCGGTATGAGTCATCCGGTTGTGGCTCCAGTTGTGGCTACCCCTACTACTGTTCATTCAAACTCCGTTCCACATGGGGAAAAACCGGAGAAGTTCATTGGGGTTGAGTTTAAGAGATGGCATCAGAAAATGCTCTTCTATCTCACGACCCTCAACTTGGCAAAATTCTTGAATGAGGATCCTCCCGCTATTCAAGAAGGAGAAAACAATCGGGCATCGTTGATAGCGTTGGATGCTTAGAAACATTCAGATTTCTTGTGCAAGAATTATATTCTGAATGGCTTGGACAACACTTTGTACAATGTGTATTGTTCCAAGCAATCGGCAAAGGACTTATGGGATTCTTTGGAAAAGAAATACAAGACTGAAGATGCGGGAACAAAGAAGTTCATCGTGGGAAGGTTTTTGGACTACAAGATGGTAGATTCAAAGCCGGTAATCAGTCAAGTGCAAGAGTTGCAAATCATACTTCATGACATTCACGCGGAGAATATGTTTCTAAGTGAATCATTTCAAGTGGCTGCAATCATTGAGAAACTTCCACCCATGTGGAGGGACTTCAAGAATTATCTCAAGCACAAGCGCAAGGAGATGAATATTGAAGAGCTTGTGGTCCGACTAAGGATTGAAGAAGACAATCGAAGTTCGGACCGGCGTGTTGGAAATAATATACCACAATCAAGGGCTAATGTTGTGGAATCCAACAACAACAACAAAGGAAAGAAGAGAAAGCATTCCGTTGAATCTTCCAAGAAGAATGCAAAGAAGTTCAAGGGCAATTGCTATAATTGTGGAAAAGCTGGACATCGCTCCGTTGATTGTCGCAAACCAAAGAAGCAAGCCCAAGTGAACATAGCCGAATCTGATTCCATATCAAATGGAATATCTGATATGAATTTATTGGCGGTGGTTTCAGAATGCAACAATGTTGGAAATCCCATGGAATGGTGGGTTGATACGGGTGCAACCCGTCACATATGTGCTGATAAGAACATGTTCACATCCTACACTCCAACCGAGGGAGAAAAGTTGTTTATGGGAAACTCCTCATCATCCAAAGTGGAAGGACAAGGCAAAGTGATAATGAAGATGACATCGGGAAAGGAACTTAGCCTCAACAATGTTCTTCACGTACCGGATATTCGCAAGAACCTTGTGTCAGGTTCTTTGTTAAGCAAGAATGGCTTTAAGTTAGTCTTTGTGTTGGATAAGTTTGTACTTACCAAAAATAATATGTATGTTCGCAAAGGCTATGTAAAAGATGGACTATTCAAAATGAATGTCCTCACTGTTGTACCGAAAGTTATGAATAAAACGCCATCTTCCGTTTATATTCTCGAGTTATCTAATTTATGGCACCATAGATTAGGACATGCAAACTTTAATTCAATACGTAAGTTGATGAATTTAAGTTTACTTCCGAATATGCATTTTAATAATGGAAAATGCGAAACATGTGTAGAGGCAAAAGCGGCCAAGGCACCTTTTCATTCGGTTGAACGAACCACAACACCTCTAGAATTAATTCACACGGATGTGTGGGATTTAAAGTTTGTACAAACAAGAGGTGGTAAAAAGTATTTCATCACGTTCATAGATGATTGTACAAGGTACTGTTACATATACTTGTTGAAAAGCAAAGATGAAGTTTTGGAAGTGTTCAAACACTACAAAACCGAAGTTGAAAATCAACTTGGAAAACGAATAAAAATGATTCGTAGTGATAGAGGTGGAGAATACGTTGCACCATTTGAGGAATTTTGTGCAGAATTTGGAATCATTCATAAAAGTACTGCACCTTATTCACCTCAATCGAATGGGATTGCTGAACGTAAGAATCAAACTCTAAAAGAAATGATGAATGCAATGCTAATAAGTTCGGGCTTACCTCAAAACTTGTGGGGGGGAAGCCATACTTTCTGCAAATCATACCCTAAATAAGATACTACACAAGAATAAGGTTGAATCACCTTATGAGCTATGGAAAGGTCGGAAACCTTCATACAAATATCTCAAAGTGTGGGGGTGCTTAGCAAAAGTACAAATACCCAAACCTAAACAAGTTAGGATTGGACCAAAGACAATTGATTGTGTCTTTATTGGATATGCAATCAATAGTAGTGCATATCGATTCTTGGTTTATAAATCTGAAGTACTTGATGTACATGAAGGTACGATTATTGAATCAAGAAACGCGGTCTTCTTTGAAGACAAATTTCCGTGTAAAGAAAAGGAAGCAAGTTCAGTTAAACAAACTTATGATAATTTACATAGAAATGACGATAATCTTCAAATAAATGAAGAACCGAGACGTAGTAAAAGGCAACGAATTCTTAAGACATTTGGTCCAGAATTTGTAACCAATTTACTTGAAAATGATTCGAGGACATTTGATGAAGCAATGTCCACTCCCGAAGCTCCTTTTTGGAAAGAAGCTGTACGTAACGAAATTGAATCCATCATGAATAACCATACTTGGGAATTGGTTCAACTCCCTCCGGGAAACAAAGCTTTAGGCTGCAAATGGATATTTAAAAAGACATTGAAATCGGATGGATCAATAGATAAATACAAGGCTAGATTAGTAGCCAAAGCGTATAGACAAAAGGAAGGATTTGATTTCTTTGATACTTATTCACCGGTGACTAGAATTACGTCTATACGTGTCTTGATTGCAATCGCGGCATTGCATAATCTTGAAATACATCAAATGGATGTTAAAACTGCGTTTCTAAACGGTGAATTAGAAGAAGAAATCTATATGGAACAACCCGAAGGGTTTGTTGCACCGGGAAATGAAAAGAAGGTGTGTAAACTTGTAAAATCCTTGTATAGATTAAAACAAGCACCGAAGCAATGGCATGAAAAGTTTGATAAAACTATGTTGTCAAATGGCTTCAAAATCAATGAATGTGACAAATGTGTCTACATTAAAAACACACCCGATGAATATGTGATCGTATGCCTATACGTTGACGATATGCTAATTATGGGAAATAACTCAAAAGTCATTTCCTCAACTAAGAAAATGTTAACAAAACATTTTGACATGAAGGACATGGGAGTGGCAGATGTGATATTAGGGATTAAAATCTCTAAAACATCCGATGGTTTGTCATTATCTCAATCTCATTATGTTGAGACTATACTTAAGAAATTTAAGACGTATGACGATAAACCAGTTAAGTCACCAGTTGACCTAAGTATACACTTAGCCAAGAATACTGGTGAGCCCGTATCTCAATTGGAATATTCGCGTGTCATAGGCAGTTTGATGTACATTACCAACTGCACAAGACCGGATATAGCATACATAGTCAACAAGTTGAGTAGATTCACTAGTAATCCAAATGTTGAACATTGGAAGGCATTAAACCGAGTTCTTAGATACTTAAGACACATGGTTGAATATGGATTACACTACTCAAGATATCCCGCGGTGTTAGAAGGATATGCCGATGCAAATTGGATATCTGACACTAAGGATTCAAAATCCACAAGTGGTTATGTATTTACCATTGGAGGTGGAGCCGTGTCCTGGAAATCGTCTAAGCAAACATGTATAGCTCGATCCATAATAGAATCTGAGTTTATTGCTTTAGACAAAGCCGGAGAAGAAGCAGAATGGCTTCGTAATTTCCTTGAAGAAATTCCATGTTGGGAAAAGCCGGTTTCTGCAATTAATATACATTGCGATAATCAGTCGGCAATAGCAAGGGCACAAAACAGTATGTATAATGGTAAGTCTCGACATATCCGTCGGAGACATAACACCATTAAACAGTTAATATCGAATGGTATAATCTCTATTAACTATGTGAAGTCAAAAGAGAATTTGGCTGATCCTTTGACGAAAGGACTTGCAAGAGATCAAGTATACCATCTTTCGAGGGGAATGGGCCTAAAGCCTATTGAATAGAATTACTATAACGCAAACCCAACCTTGTAGATTGGAGATCCCAAAATCTTGGTTCAATGGGACAACTAAGTTATAAAAGATTCGGAATAAAGCACTTATTTCCATTCCTAACTTTTAAAGTGCTATGTCAATTATGTATAAGGATAAGTATACATACTTTTAATGATTCAAAACCTTGAAGTGGAAAGGTAAGAGATCACCTATATAAGTGTGAAGTGGGGCCGCTTCTACGAGAATTCAAGGCTTAATTCTCTTAGAGCACTTATGAAACCAAGAGTTGTCCAGGGCCAAAATGTACACAACCATGAGAACCGAATTGGTTAGATAAGTTATGGTGTTGGTACAATTGTTTGGGTTTACACGAACGGCTGGATGGTTCAAAAACATCGTGTTCACCAACTAGCCTAGTAAATCCGATTGTATTCAACTAAAGAAGGTTCAAAGTCACAAGCTACCTATCTTGATGCTATGACTTGTCGCATGTACTCCATTGTTAGAGTCTGCATATCATTGCATTTCATTTGCATCGTGTTTTGCGTATCAAGGAATTTCCATTCATGTGGGGGATTGTTGGAAATTGGTTTAAATATGTCGAGAAATTAACTAAGTGTTAAAATTAACGTAAGTGACTCCGTGTCAACTTAGACAAATATACAAGACCCGACCCAATCCGTTTAGGCAAATTTGTTTGTCACTTCGACGCCTCGGGGGCAATGCCCCCGGAACGGGGATCGACCTGCCCGGTCAGGTCGCGGGGTTCGGGGACAACGCCTCCGGACAGAAAATTCAGATTTATCTGTATGTTTAAAGGGTATATTTGGCATCTCGAAACCAATATCGAATGAATGAGAAATTACGAAAAAGGACAAAATTGGGTCAAAGTTTGACCTATGCGATCGCATGGTTATTTTAACCTGCGATCGCATGGTTAATCTAGATGAAGATCTGTTCCAATTTTTTGTACCTTGCGATCGCAGCTTGGTTAAACCATGCGATCGCATAGGTTTGCGCGAACAGATATGTCATTTTGAAGAGTTGCACGTTTTGGTTCATTCCTTTTCGTTTTCAACCGATCTTCAGTGTTAAATAGGACATGTGGACGTCCATTTTTTCAGAGAATTGATACAGAAACATTCTGCAAACATAAAGCACTCATACATTTCATCTTTGAACCAATTTTATTGCTTTTAAGTTGCACAAAAATCTGGTTTTCCATTTTCATTTCATCTTTGGAGTACTAAACCGTCTTCCGGTTCGTTGTGCTTGTGTTTGGAAGTGCTACCAACACAAGCGGAAGCCGTTGTATCTTGGGAGTCAATTGCCAAAGACCGAAAGCACATTTGCGGGGCAATATTGACTTAAGGACAAAGAGTTCAACTCTTGCCTCGGTTAATTCATCCTTTCGATATTTTCGGTTCTTGATTTATTTCTTTGGGTCACTTCCACATAAATTCCGCCAACAAGAATTAGGACAAAACCATCAATTTTCATTAATCGGATATTTCTTGATAGTACAAAAACACCTGCTGCTGAAACTGAGGATGATCTCAAGATTATCTTGAGATTCATGAAGTTGAAAAGCATAGAAAATTTTCGAAACTGGAATGATTTTACTTGTGTTCTATCAGTTGGCTGAACTTGAAAAGGAATAAATGAATATATCTGTTATGAAACTTTATCGATAAAGTGAACATAATTTGAAGGAGTATGTTTCATTCACCCGACTGAGTCTCTTTCTTTCATTCTTGTTTTCTCTGTGTGTGATCTTTGTAATGGCGCTTGGAAGTGCAAGTAACAGAATATATAGCACAAGAGAGAAAGGAGAGAAAACAGGCTGATAGCCTTGCATTAGTATAGCCATTCTTGTAAAGCACTCTCTACAATCTGTGCTAATTTGAAAAATGATATGGGCCGAGTACATGTACTCCGCCATATAGTCGAGATGTACTTCACACTAGGGTCGAGCTGTTGAGTACATTTGAGTATTTATATTCTATTAACTCAGATCGATCGAATTAATTAAGCTAAGTGTTCATAAAAAAAATAGTGAAATCAGATCTCCCCGCCAAGATTTTAACGTGTGAGGGTGAACTTCAACCTGCCAAGATTATAAAAATTATTTCCACCTGAAACAGCACAAAAATGTTACTTTCTTGATTGTCCATTTATGGAGGACTAATTTCTTCTCTTATTTCTTTAAACTATTCTGCTTCTACTCCTCACACACACTTCACACACTTAAAGATTGAGAGAAAAAGCAAAAAATTGTGAGAATTTATAAGAAAGAACGAGTCTTGTGAATCCTATAGTAACAGGTTCACAAATGAACAATGTACAAAGAAGTATGTTAAGATTTCTTTCTCACCCACTCAAATACAAACTGCCTATATCCCATTTTTCCTCATACCACATTCCCAAAACCTTTATTTTATCTTCAATTTCCATATCAGCAATCCTCACCAAAGAAGAGCAAGAAGAGAGCAAAAGCAGATTCAATTTCAAAGCCTACATGCTTGAAAAGGCTAGTGCTGTGAACAAGGCCTTGGAAGAAGCAGTTTTGTTGAGGGAACCTTTCAAGATTCATGAATCCATGAGCTACTCCCTAAGGGCGGAGAACCTGGACCCCCCAACTTTTTGGCTGTATATATATATATATATTTTTTTTAAGTTTTTTAAGTTTTTTAATATATAATTTAACTTTTACTTAATATCATTTTAATAAATTAATATCATTTTAATAGATGACAATTGAATCCATTGACCCAATATCAATTAGAGCTTATTAGGTATAATTTAAAAATTAGTTTATTTAACCCAAATGGTTTATTTGACAAAGAATAGTAAAAAATATCATGCTACTAAAGCAAATTTTTTGGTCAAATAAACTATTTTTTTATCAAATAAGTCATTTTGGTCAAATAAACTAGTTCATAAATTAGACAAACTGACTTTTAATGTAAGACAATTGGACCTATTGGCCTAATAAAATTAATAATACAAAATTACAAATGATTGGCCCATTCTTCAAATGATAATATAAAATTAATAAAGGTATTTGCTTGTTAATATATGTTGTGTTCAAATAATAATTGTATATAACACTATTAAAAGAGTTTAAATTTGTGTCCATAAACTACATAGTTTAATTTTAGATAAAAAATATATATATATATTCTATTTTTGTGCAATGACTTCTTATAAGTTTTTTAAATACTATGATTTATAAAAAATATAGATTCTTATAAGAATAAGTTCAGTAATTATGGTTTGAGAAAAAAAAAAATTTCGGGGGCAGCAACCCTCCCCGACCCACCCCTATTTGGACCCCCCAACTTCAAAAGTCTAGCTCCGCCACTCTCTCTTCTTGCTGGTGGCAAAAGGGTCAGGCCCATTCTCTGTATTGTATCTTGTGAGCTTGTGGGTGGAAAAGAATCCACTGCAATGCCTGCAGCCTGTGCTGTTGAAATGATTCACACCACGACTCGGATGCATGATGATCTCCCTTTCATGGATAATGATGATTTGCGGTGCGGGAAGCCGACGAGTCATAAGGTGTTTGGTGAGGATGTGGCTGTTTTGGCTGGTGATGCACTTCTTTTATTTGCCTTTGAGCACATGGCCATTGCCATAAAAGGGGTGCCTTCTAAGAGGATTGTGAGGGTGATTAGAAAATTGGCCAAGTGTGTTGGCGCTGAAGGATTAATTGGAGGTCAGGTGGTTGATATATGTTCCCAAGGAAAATCCGACGTCGGATTAGACCTTTTGGAGTTCATTCATATACACAAAACTGCTGCTTTATTGGAGGGATCAGCAGTTTTGGGAGCTATTTTGGGTGGTGCAAATGATCAAGAAGTTGCAAAATTGAGAAATTTTGCTAGGTGTATTGGACTGCTATTTCAGGTGGTGGATGATATTCTTGATGTCACAAAATCTTCTCAAGAACTGGGAAAAACTGCTGGGAAAGATTTGTTGGCTGATAAAAGTACTTATCCAAAGCTGATTGGAATTGAAAAATCTAGGGAATTTGTTGAGAAATTGAATAGGGAAGCTCAAGAACAGCTTGCTGGATTTGATCCTGAAAAGGCTGCTCCATTGATTGCTCTGTCTAATTACATTGCTGACAGGGATCATTGATCTGTTGCAAGTTGTAATTCATGTTGATTTTCATCGATATAGTGCATTTGAAAAAGTAGTTGGTTATCAAAGGTGATCTTGTAATTATATCAATATTGACGCACAACAGAAAGTGAATAACAATAAAAATTTCTTGTTCGTAACACACGAATGGGTGTTGATCGATTTTCGCTCGAACAGACGTGAGAAATATTGGAATCCACCAATTAACAGGAAAAAACAAAAATATTATTAATCTCTGATAAAAGAAAGGTGCCGCATTCCCAAAACCTAGACAAGTATTTAAAGTCCTCAAAAAATCAAAACCTTAATTCGCTAGACAAATCTGATTAAAACTGAAAGACCAATTAAATGACGAAAATACCCTCAAACTGAATTAAAACATAAAACTGCTAAAACGGACACCTAAACGATGGAATTTAGCCCTGAAAGTTTGACAATGTTGTGTAGAATTGAAAATTGTGCAGAATCCAAACAAAATTGTGCAAAATTGAAAAACGCTTCCGAAATGTACTCGCTCATCTAAATCTGACACTCGAGCTGCAAGTTACGCATCCTTCTTTTCCTCAAGCTGTTTTACGATCTTCTCTTCTAACAGTTCCACATCATTCCCTTCCACTTCAGTACAACTCGACCCCGAGTTGTCATTAGGATACAAAGGCTCATCACCGGTGGACACATGCTCATAAAGGTCTACAACATTAAACGTCCTGGAAATCTTCATGTGTTCAGGAAGATCGAGAACATATGCATTATCATTGATCTTTCGCAGAATCTGAAAAGGTCCAAACTTTTTCTGATCCAACTTCTTCTGGCTCTCACCACGCTCCTTCCTCAGAAACACCATAACCATGTCACCCACCCAGAATGTCTTATGGCGCCTATGTACATCAGCAGCAGCCTTATATTTTGCATTGGAGACTTCCAACTTTCTTTTCACTTGGTCTATCACCTCCACATGTTGTTCAGCCAATTGTTCAGCTGCTATGCTTTTCTTCAACAAGCTTGGAAGCCTAACCAAGTCCACCGCCTGTCGTGGAGTCCTCCTATAAACAACAACAAAAGGTGATTTACCTGTCGAAGAGTGAAACGCACTATTATATGCAAATTCAGCCTGCGCTAATGCAAGATCCCACTGTTTCTTCTTCTCACTACAGATACATCGTAGCAGATTTCCTAAGGTCCTGTTGACCACCTCAGTTTGACCATCGGTCTGAGGATGCGCGGTACTGCTGAGTCGTAACTCTGTCCCAAATTTCTTCCACAAAGTCGACCAAAAATGAGCCAAGAACTTTGGATCTCGATCAGAGGTGATAGATCGAGGGACCCCATGTAATCGGACAATCTCCTGAAAGAACAATTTCTCAACATGTGGGGCATCACTGGTGTTACGACAAGGAATAAAATGTGCCATTTTGGAGAACCTGTCCACCACAACAAAGATAGAATCTGAACCTCGTTGGGTGCAAGGCAGTCCCAACACAAAGTCCATAGAGAGATCATCCCAAGGTTGCTCTGGGATAGGTAAAGGCATGTACAACCCGATGTTCTGACCGTGTCCCTTCTGTGTTTGGCAAACTGGACACTTCTTTACGAACCTGCCAGCATCCCGTTTCAATTGTGCCCAATAGTAACGCTCCTCGAGACTGATAATCGTCTTGTCCCAGCCCAAGTGACCACTCAAACCCCCAGCATATAACTCCCTTATTAACTTTTCACGCAAGGATGTGCGCGGGATACACAATCGATTCCCTTTAAACAAAAATCCATCATGTACCAGAAAATCGCCCATCGTTTGCTTCTCTACATGTTTTGCCCACATCGACCCAAAGTCTACATCTGCCTCATAAAGCTCCTGGAGGAACTCAAACCCAACCACCTGATTACTTACAGTAACCAGCAAAGCTGCTCTCCTGCTTAAAGCATCCGCAACCCGATTAGTAGCCCCAGATTTGTGCTTTATTACATAATTAAACTGTCCAAAATATGCGGCCCAGCGAACATGCATCTTATTTTTCAAATCCCTTTGGGTTTTAAAGTGTACCAACGGCTGGTGGTCCGAATAGATCATAAATTCTTGCGGCAGTAGATAATGTTTCCAATTCTTCAATGCTCGAAATACTGCATACAACTCCTGCTCATATGTCGACCACTTCTGCCTGGCTTCATTAAACTTCTCACTGAAATATGCTACCGGTCTGCCTCCTTGAGAAAGTACGCTTCCAATCCCAGTCCCACAAGCATCACACTCAATCTCGAAGATTTTCTCAAAATCTGGTAATGCCAAAATGGGAGCAGAAGTTAATTTCTGCTTGACCTCATCGAAGCTTTTAGCAGCAGCCCCTGTCCACTCAAATTTCTCCCCATTTTTCTTCTTCAAGCAGTCCGTTATGGGAACAACGACACTGCTGAAATTTTGAATAAAGCGTCTATAGAAAGTAGCTAGCCCATGGAAGCTTCGTACCTCAGTAAGGGAGGTCGGTGACGGCCAATCTCTGATCGCTTGAATTTTCTGCTCATCAACAAGTATCCCTTTAGAACTGACTACATAACCCAGAAATAGAACTCTATTCGTCAGAAAGCTGCACTTTTTTAGGTTGACGAACAATTTATTATCCTGCAACACTTCCAACACCCTCCTCAAGTGTTCTTTGTGATCATCTCCATCACGACTAAAAATTAGAATGTCGTCAAAATAAACGACAACAAATTTGCCCAAAAAAGGTTTCAAGACCTGGTTCATCAATCGCATGAAAGTACTCGGAGCATTGGAAAGGCCGAACGGCATAACCAACCACTCATACAACCCCTCCTTTGTTTTGAAAGCCGTTTTCCACTCATCCCCAGGTCGAATTCGAATCTGATGATACCCACTCTTCAAATCGATCTTCGAAAACACATTGGATCCAGCCAATTGATCCA
Organism: Forsythia viridissima; assembly: GCA_030279155.1. Classification (NCBI taxonomy): domain Eukaryota; kingdom Viridiplantae; phylum Streptophyta; class Magnoliopsida; order Lamiales; family Oleaceae; genus Forsythia; species Forsythia viridissima. Next base: position 44,841,496 of record CM059042.1, read on the forward strand.
GCATATCATCCAACCTGGGTATAGGAAATCTATATTGCACACTAATCTTGTTGATAGCTCGACTATCAACACACATCCTCCATGACCCATCTTTTTTTGGTACAAGTAATGCCGGTATTGCACATGGACTGATACTCTCCTTGACATGACCCTTTTGGAGCAATTCTTCAATACTGTCTTGTAAAATCTGACTCTCTTTCGGATTCATCCTATAATGGGGCAGATTGGGTAGACGAGCTCTAGGAATAAAATCAATACGATGCTAAATGTCTCGCATGGGGGTAGTTCCTCTGGTTCTTTAGTCACGCTTTGAAACTCCTTTAATAAGTTCTTAACAGACTCGGGAATTTCCTCTCTTACATCCTCTACTTTGGCTACCAAAGCATAGATTCCCCCGAATTTTTATACATCAGCGGAAAACTCACTAACTGAATTTGCAATAGCCAGGAAAGCTTTCCCTTACACTTCAAAAGCTTTCTGTATACTCCCTGTCGGCACAACCATAATCTTCTTATCCCTCCATCGGAACAAGTATGTGTTATCCCTACCCCTATGTGTAGCATCCACATCAAACTGCCATGGTTGGCCCAATAGTATATGACATGCGTCCATATCAACAATGTCACAAATAACTTCTGATTTGTAAAAGCTACCCATGGACAAAGGTACTCTACAAATTCGAGTTACATGTATGGACGAACCCTTCTTAATCCAACCAATCTGATAAGGAGCTGGATGTGGTTCGGTTGGCAGCTTTAGATGATCCACCAACTTTGTTGTGATCAAATTCCCACAACTGCAACTGTCTATGATCAGACTGTAAACAGCACCGTTGACTCGACACTTGGCCTGAAAGATCTTTCTGCGCTGGGTCAACTCTTCTTGCTTGGGCGAACATAAGATTTTTTTCACAATACACACAAAATTTCCTTGTTCTTCTCCACACACCTCATCACTGTATTCTTCTGGCGCATCCTCTCCTTCAACGCCGACATGTCCCTCATCCTACTCATCATCTTCAACAGCTGCATCTACAACATTGACTGGTCTTCGTTTTGGACACTCATTCGATCTATGTCTGGGCTTCCTGTACCTAAAACACTTCCCAACAATTGGCTTTGCATAAGGATTGTTTGCTGCTCTATTATCATACGACTTCTCTCCATTTACAACTCGTTTAGGTCCTACTGTATTGTTAACTGTTGGTGGGTTAGTCGCGGCCTGGGGTGGACGCGACCCCTCTGGTGCTCTACGAACAGCATCATCAGGATATCTTCGAAAAGGTGAAAGTCATCGTGACTGCTGCATAAGTAGTGATTCGGCTCGACATGCCATCTCCCTAGCGTGATCAGCGAATGAATGGGTTGAACTCCCAACTTGTCCTGAACTTCATACTTTAGTCCCTTTATAAATCTTGCGATCTGATGATCATCAGTCTCCACTACGTCGCAACGAGATTGTAGTCTCAAGAACTCTACAGTATAGGCTGCTACCGAGCGACTTCCTTGCCGACAATCCATAAACTGTCGGTACAACGCCTGCATAAAATCTCTAGGAAGAAATCGTTGTTTCAACAAATCTTTCATCATGATCCAATCTCTTATGGGTGGTTGTCGCAACCTGTAACGTTCATGAAGTATACTCTGCCACCAGGCTCCTGCACCTCCCTTGAGTTTGTATGCTATGATTGCAACCTTGCGTTTATCACTGACCTCCATAATTTCAAAAAACCTTTCTGCCTCAATCAACCAGTCAAGAAAGGACTCCACATCTAGACTCCCATTGAAAATAGGAATCTCCGCTTTGATTTTGTAATCGTTATAGCCATCGTGTCGCTGCTGATAGCGAACTGGGGCTTGATTTATAGCAGCACCAACTTGAACAAGATCAACAGGCAGCTGTTGCCTAGGATTTTTTCTGCCAAGATTCAAGGCAGCAAGTACGTCCCTGAGTTGATTGCTTATGTCTTGAAGATTGGTCTCGATCGCCTCAAACCTCTCGTCAATATCCCTACTATGATCGTCGGCCATGTCTCTGATACCACCTAACGCAGAACGGAATGAGAATAACAATAAAAATTTCTTGTTCGTAACACACAAACGGGTGTTGATTGAATTTCGCTCGAACGGACGTGAGAAATATTGGAATCCACCAATTAATGGAAAAAAAAATATTATTAATCTCTGAAAAAAGAAAGGTGCCGCATTCCCAAAATCTAGACAAGTATTTAAAGTCCTCAAAAAACCAAAACCCTAATTCGCTAGACAAATCTGATTAAAACTGAAAGACTAATTAAATGATGAAAATACACTTAAACTGAATTAAAACATAAAACTGCTAAAACAGACACCTAAACGATGGAATTTGGCCCTGAAAGTTTGACAATGTTGTGCAGAATCAAAAATTGTGCAGAATCCAAACAAAATTGTGTAGAATCGAAAAACGCTTCCGAAATGTACTTGCTCATCTAAATCTGACACCCGAGCTGAAAGTTACACATCCTTTTTCTCCTCAAGCTGTTTTACTATCTTCTCTTCTAACAGTTCCGCATCAAATATAGTTTTATGTGTTTGTGTATGTTTACTTGTGATGTTATCTTAGTAGCTTTGAGATTTCATCTATTTTCGATTGCTATGCTGAATGAATGATTTTTGTTTTTCTACAAAATATGTGCTGAAACTTGAAGAGATTTCAGAGTTTGTGGAGAATAATATTTTAAAATTATAAGTAGATGTGCTCCAAGATGTTCAATAAAAGTAATGTTAAATTTTTGAGCTAGTCAGATCTATTTTTCAATGGTGAGTTCTCGACTGACGATTCATATGTGACTGCTATTCTTGGTGAATAGCATATGTTGCCGCAGATTATTACTCTTGCCTCAAATTATTACTCCATATTATTATGTTGTTGTAGGTGTCGTAGAGGTTTAGTAAATTTAGAAACAATAATTTGGTAGTCAAATACTCCCTCCGTCCCATTTATATAGGCCCTATTTTTTTTTCACGCGGATTAAAACAGTATGGAAAAAATAAAAAATACGAATAATTTTCTTATCTTACCCTTATTTAATAAATTTTACTTGCAAAAATAATGTTAATGAAAAATTTATTACTGCATGAAAACTAGCAACCAAATACCCACTACTATTGATTTTAACTTCCATTGGAAACTGACAATACATGCATAAACCACAATTTCAAATGCCAGCGCCAATCTTTGCAAATTTTTTAAATTAGTTCCGCCAATTGACGAAATGGTTTCTGCCAAAAAATTTTGAAATCATTTTTTGGCCAAATTTGAAATCTTTTCAAACTCAAAATGAACATTATAAATAGGGATTATGTATTTTGTTTTAGAATGAAAACTAAAAACAGAAAGAAGAAAAATGGGTAGTCGATCACGATTTTCTTTCATTGATTTGAATGCCTCACCCAAAAATAATTATTCGTCGGATGAAACCGAGTCCCCTTTGCCGCAAAATTCGCATATTGATTTGAATCAATTTCCAAAAGAAGATGCTGATGAAGATTTTATTTGCAATACCGATGTTGAATCTAGCAATATGAATCGTCTGCCAAACAAGAAGAAAAATTTGAGTATAGACAAAAAAAAAGAGCCATTTTTGAAATGTTAGTCAAAGAACAATAAGATGGAAGGCTAGCAAAAGGAGTAAGGTCGAAAGTTGCCACTTTATTTTCTATATCCAACAAATCGGTTTCTAGAATTTGGCATGAAGGAAAATCTTTTAGTACTACAAATAGTGATTTGCGGTTCTCTTCAAAGCTACTCAATAGAAGACACCGACAAAGAATTGGAATATGTTTTGAACAAATGAAGGATATCCCTTTACGTCGAACAAATATAAGATCTTTGTCAAATGCATTGAATATGTCAAAATCAGCCGTGCACAGGAGAATCAAAGAAGGAAATATTCAACCACATTCAAATCCGATAAAACCATACTTGTCGGATGACAACAAAAAAGTGAGATTGGAGTTTTGCTTATCAATGATAGTCGAAGGTACAATTGCATCTAGACCTACGTTTATCAACATGCACAATCTAATTCACATTGACGAAAAATGGTTTTATATGTCTAAGACATCGAACAAGTATTATCTCTACCCGGATGAATCCGACCCCTTACGAACATGCAAGAGTAAAAGATTTATTACGAAGCTAATGTTTCTTGCTGCCGTTGCTCGTCCACGATTTGATGCTATTACAAATGAAGAATTCGATGGGAAAATTGGAATATGGCCATTTGTGTCTCATGAGCCAGCCAAGCGGAGTAGTAAAAACCATGTTGCTGGGACTTTAGAAACAAAGCCTATTGCGTCGGTAACTAAAGACGTCATTCGATCATGTATCGTTCAAAATTTGCTGCCTTCAATCAAAGAGAAATGGCCATCTTCTAGTTCGAGAACCATCTTCATTCAACAAGACAATGCAAAACCACATTTGGATATTGACGATGTCGAATTTCTAGAAGCAGCGAGGCATAATGGATTTGATATTCGTTTATGTTCTCAGCCTCCGAATAGTCCCGATATGAATGTCTTAGATCTTGGTTTTTTTAGAGCCATTGATTCACTTCAACATCAAGCATCTCCATCCACAATTGAAGAATTTGTATTAGTAGTGGAAAATGCTTTTAGCAAATTTCCAGCCGAAGATTTGAACAAGGTCTTTTTAACATTGCAATCATGCATGGTTGAGGCAATGAAAGATTTGGGGGGTAACAACTACAAAATTCCACATATGAACAAACAAAATTTGATTAGAGACGGTAGACTACCGGATTGCATTGAGTTCGATAGAAAAGTCGTAGACGCTGCAAAGACAGCTCTTACTTCGGGTTAACATGATTAAGCGACGTCGAAAAATAATTATTTTGATCCATTGTAATCAATGTTTTTCATCCAGTATTATTGAATGATGATTTTGATGTGTTATTTGGTGTTCATATCTAATTATTAAATCTGGTATCTATTCATTTGCTACACTATGTGCTTAATTGTTAAATATGTACCTTTATAGTCTCCATCCCCAACCTATGATATGCTACCACTGCACACATGACACAACCTAGAAGAAAAACTAGGATGGAAATGATGTTGTTGAATTTGTATCTCAAAAATTAAAGAATGTAGAAATAGAAAAGAAAGAGCAGAAGAACTTGAAGGCATTGACATGAGCAATATCATATCAAGTTCACGCAGGAGGTAAATCCATATGGCTTTATAGCACGTGGAATTGAGTCTAACCACGAGTAGAATTCAACATGTAATAAGTAGTGAAAATCCATCTTCGAAATTTATTTCAAGCACCAAATAACTGAAAAACAATTGCCACAAATCTTCAAAATTATTTTTTAGGAGGAGAAGCATCAAACTGCTCATAATATTTTGGTAGATATATTTTTATCATTTGGGATACTACACGTTGATACTCTTGACAAGCAGAAATATAGCCATCTTCTTTCGGCGGAACATTCAAATCAAGCAATGGCCTCACCACTTTCTTCGAATCAAGTTCACTCCTATAAAATTGCTTACAATTGTTTTCTATAGGTGTGGGGGAGGTTGAACAATTTTCAGATTTTATAATCATGGCTTGTTCATTCAATTAAGGGAGACACAAAATGGAAAAAAGTGGAAGTTTATAGAACCACATCATCTGTTGCAGCTTTCATATGGAGAGAGAGTCAATTTTTTATTGTTTTCATTTTTCCAAAAGTCGTGGGGATGCCATTAGTTTAATTGGTAATGTAAATAATTTAAAATTTCAAGATTAAATTGGATATATCTATGCAAATTAAATAATGTTAGAATAGTAAAAGAACAAAATTTTTACTATTCAATATAGAAAGAGGCCTATATATATGGGACATCCAAAAGAGGGAAAAGAGACTATATATTTGGGACGGAGGGAGTAATTAAATATTGTATGAGCGAGAATTAACATATCAATATTGAACTCAAATCTAAGCTTGCTTTAATCATAATCCTAGTTTGACTTGGATAAATCTTAACACTAATCCTACTTAAATCAATTAACAACTACTCCTATTAGAATTTCACTTCACTAGAGATACACATATGTATGTATTTCAGACTTTTCGTGACCCAAGATTAATTTTCATCCCTTATACACACACGCGATCGGCCATAGAAATCAAGAGGCAGAGAGGAGAAAAATAAAGAGAGGAGAAATTTTCACGCGCGCAAGATACAGTTTTTTTTAAGGCTTATTTCAAGTTTTCAAGCAAGGTAAGATAAATAAAGTCCACGTGGTTAAATTCTTGTTCTTCACAATGTTCACATAATGAATTGGATAGAATACTTTTAGGCATTCAGATCAACTTCAAGTAAAGCCTTCGAGATGGAACTTTGAGTTCAATTTCAAGTAAATCCTTCGGGATAGATGTTCAAGTCAATATAAGTAAATCTTTCAAAATATAAAAGTTCTATGAAATTCCTTGAGTTTTTTGTTATCTCAATCACTTGCTCTAAATCCACGAAATGTTCTGCGGTGATATGTTAATGGTTTATGTTTATATTATATCGAATGAGAATTGTACGAATGTTACCAAGTATTTTCTTATATACTCTCTGACTTTGGAAAATTTACATATTAGAGCGGGTTGTATTGAGTGAATGAAAGTTATGTGGAGCAGTTGTGCCATGAGTTGTCAAGTAGCTTGGGAAAATTAATAAGACTTTAGCGATCCAAGTATTTTATTTATTGTTTCTGTTGGGCTGAATATGGTGATGCCAACAATTTCTTCTTGGGGGCAATGATGATATTGGGTTTGGCCCAAAAGAGATTATCCATGATCCATTGCCTGATAAGTACCTCTTCTTGTTACAATTGGCCTACTTTGGATGACCTGGCCCAACTCATGAACAGACTTGAGATGGCTTAGACTGTTGGATGAATTCTTGATCAATGGCTGGCAGCTTTGGTATAAATAAGACTGGATGTTGCCCCAATGCTTAGAATTTCACATTCCACTGTCTGAGAGAGAGAGAAAGAGTAAGGGTTTCCTTCTGGTGTGATTCATTTCATCTTCTTCTCTATTTTCTCTAAAACCTTTGGTTTTAGAGTTCTTCTACTTTTTCTTACCTTCCGATGAAGGTTTCTGAGTGATCTTGTGAATGAAGTAGTGTTGGTTGTGGTCTCTGTTTTTTACCACTATTCTGAGTTACTGTAGCAACTCAGTATGTTCATAGAGGTTTATGGTTTTCCAGTTTGGGTCTGGTTTTTGAGGTTGTAACTAAGGTTACAATGTTCTGAGCCCTAAATGCGTTAGTTTGCTTACTGTTATTCTGGTTTGAATTTTGTTCTTGGTCTTGTAAGAAGATCTTGTTCATAACAATGGTATTAGAGCTTGAGTGGCGTTCTTGAGAATCTTCATTTGAAAAAACGTTTTCTCTTTAAGTAAGAAGAATCGTTGTTTTCAAAATCTAAGGTTTTCGGTTTTTTGTCAGATGTGTGGTTTCTTGCTTAGAACTAAAACGATCTTAATTAATCTACTGTTTTAGTTTTCCTTCGTGCTCTTCTCTTTAAAGATCTAAACAAAAAACGTTCAGATCTGTAATTTATCTAAAAGATCTTTCAAGATCCAGTGGTATTTATTTTTCACACCTTACCTCCATCACTTTGTTCTGGGTGACTCATTGGTTTAATAAAAGTAAAATGGTGATCAAGTCTCCTATCACCACAATGGTTTGCCTCCTCTCATTCTTTTGTTATTAAATACTTGATTGTTTGCTGAATAGTTATTTTCCACACATTATTGTGTAAACTTGTTGAAATCCTTTGAGTATGTTATTATGTTACTTATCTAATCATCTTTTTTATCAAGAAATCTGTAAAAACCCACTGCCTCAGCTTTGTGCATTGACCTGGGAACATGATTCTCATGGAATCCTGATGAAACTGAGGAGGGAGAGCATTTTTTTCTTTCTTGATTAACTTTGTGAATAGAACTAAATAATAGTCAATCTGATTTGTGTACTAAGTGTGCCTTACTTGATTATTTTTGTTTAGTTAGTATTCTGAGTTGCCTGAATAAATGTTTTAATTCATCTACTTTGCATGCTGCACTTCTTGGTGGTTTATTCTGCTGTAATGACAAATACCAGTTTTGAGCTTGGGATTTTTACGAGAAAGGGAGATTTTCCAATATGGCAACAAAAGATGAGGGGGGTTCTAGTACAACAGAAAGTATCTAAAGCCATAGATGGAACTTTTCCTGACACTATGACTGAAGAACAGCAGACTGAGGCAGATGAACTTACCTATACCTCCATAATTTTGCATTTATCTGACTAGGTTCTAAGAAAGGTAGGAAAATTAGATTCCACTCAACTTCTCTGAGAAAAGTTAAAAGAGTTGTACTTAGTGAAGTTTTTGCCAAATAAATTTTTTCTATTAGAAAAATTTTTTAGTTTTAAGATAGATTCCTTTAAAGATCTTGATGACAATCTTGATATCTTCAACAAATTAGTTCAAGATATTACCAATACAGGTGAGAAAGTGTCTGAGGAGTATAAAGCAGTTATCCTCCTTAATGTTATTCTTGAAGTCTATAGGGATGTTAAGACTGCCATTAAGTATGGCAGAGACACCCTCACCCAAGACATTGCTGTAAATTTTTTAAGAAGTAAAGATTTAGAGCTAAAAATTGAAAAAGCTGATGGTAGTAGTTCAGAGTCTTTTTATGTTAGAGGAATGTCTCAAAATAAGCAGAATGGGAGTTATGATAATTAGCAAAGTCAGGGTAGTAACAATAATAACAACTATAACAAAAAGAACAAAGGGAGGACTAGATCCAAGTCTAAGACTAGAGGTAAGAAGTGTTACGGGTGTGGTAAGACTGGCCATTTCATCAAAGATTGCTATAAAAGAAAGAATGAGCAAAAAGATAAAATGGCAGATGAAGGAAATGTAGTTGAACGAAAAGAAACAAATACAGTAGATGTCTATGTTGTCACTGAACCAGTCAGTGTGCATTCTTCTGTAAATTATACAGATAAAAGTGATCAAATTCAAGAATGGATCTTGGATTCTGGTTGCACTTTCCATATGACATCTAGGAAGCATTGGTTTCATGATTTTAAGAATGTTTCAAATGGGGAAGTTCTTATGGAAAATAATGTGGTCTGTAAAATTGAGCGGATTGGAAATGTGACTTTAAGGTTTGAGAATGGTTGTATCTGTACCCTTGAAAGAGTCAGATATGTACCTGATCTTAATAGAAATTTGATATCTGTGGGAGACTTAGATGGAATGGAAATCTGTGGTAAGTTTGGAGATGGCATGTTAAAAGTGATCAAGGGATCTCTTGTCATCTTCAAAGGGGTTCAAGAGAAATGGAATTTATGTAACTCAGGCTGAAATAGTGTCTCAGTGTAATAATCTGTCCTCCAGTGCTCAAGTTGAGGCCACTTTAAAGTGGCACAACAGGTTGGCACATGTCAGTGAAAAAGGGCTTCACATCTTGTAGAAACAAGGAGTTTTTGGTAAATATGTGATCTCAAAAGTCCCCTTTTGTGAACACTGCACTCTTGGCAAACACCACTAACTTCATTTTAGCACAGGAAAGCACAAAACCACATCTATTTTAGAATATATCCACTCAGACTTATGGGGTCCAGCCACTGTCCCTACTCAATGAGGAAATAGATAATTTTTCTCCTTAATTGATGACTTCTCTAGAAAGGTGTGGATTTTCTTGTTAAAACAAAAATCTGACATCTTTGAAAGGTTTAAAACTTGGAAAATTCTTATAGAAAACCAGATTGAAAAGAAGATTAAAATCTTTAGAACAGATAATGGCTTAGAATTCTGTAACTCTGATTTCAATCAACTGTGTGAAAAAAGTGGTATTCTGAGACATAAATTTGTGCCCTATACTCCCCAACAAAATGGGGTAGCTGAAAGAATGAATATGACCCTTCTAGATAAGGTGAGATGTATGATGGTTAGTTCTGGCCTTCCAAAAGTCTTATGAGGAGAAGCTGTAATTACAGCTTCCTACATTGTCAATAAGACACATTCAAGTGTTCTAGATAGCAAGACTCCACAACAATTGTGGTCTGGAGAATCTCCTAACTATAGTCATCTTAGAACTTTTGGGTGTGCAGCCTATTCTCATCAATCTGTTGGAAAACTTGAAGCAAGGGCTCAAAAGTGTGTTTTCCTTGGTTATCCTGATGGTGTAAAAGGATACAGATTATGGGCTAGAGAGGTAAAGGGTTTTAAAATAATCACTAGTAGGGATGTGACTTTTAATGAGTCTAACATGCCTTGCCTCGCTGATAAAGGCTGTGTCTCTGAAAATAGCACTAAGTTTCAGGTGGAGACTAAATCTCCTACTGATCTTAATCAACATCATAATGATGTTGATTTTAATGAGGATGATGAGAGTTAGCCAGAAATGGAAGACTTGACCTAAGAAACTCATATCTCTGATCTTGATAATTACTAGTTGACAAGGGATAGGACTAGAAGGGATATTAAGGCTCCTTCAAGGTTTGATGATTTTGTTTTTCTTGCTGTTATGTCCTATAATGATCTAATGTTTAAAGAACCAAACTCTTACAATGAAGTTGTAAGTAGCAAATTAGCTGATAACTGGTATAGTGCTATAAATGAAGAAATTGAGTCTTTAAAGAAAAATATCACTTGGATATTAGTTCCAAAACCTAAAGACAAGTCTCTTGTAGACTGCAATTGGATTTTCAAAGTAAAAGAAGGAATTTCTAAAAAGAATTCTCTAAAATTTAAAGCCAGACTTGTAGCAAAATGTTTTACTCAAAAACATGGCATTGATTACAATGAAATTATTTCTCCTGTAGTTAAATACACTACTATCAGAATTCTTCTTGCATTAGTTGCTCATAATGATTAGAAAATTGAACAAATAGTTGTCAAAACTGTTTTTCTTCATGGTGATCTTGATGAAATCATTTATATGACTCAACTTGAAGGTTTTGTTGATACTGACTTTGCTGGTGATAAGGATAATAGAAAAGCAACTACTGCTTATGTTTTTACATTGTGTAGTACTTGTGTTAGTTGAAAGTCACAACTCCAACCAATTGTAGCCTTATCTACTATTGAGTCTGATTATGTTGCAACAACTGAGGCGATTAAGGAAGGTTTGTGGTTAAAGGGTTTGTTATCTAAAATAAATATGTTATCTAATCCTGTTGTAGTTTATTCTAATAGTCAATGTGCAATGCATTTGTGTAAAAATCACGTACAGAGCACATTGATGTTAAACTTCATTTTATTATAGATATTATTTCAAGAGAATCTGTGTATCTTGAAAAGATACCATCCCAGTTTAATCCTTTTTATATGGGTACAAAGGTACTACCTCTAAACAAATTTCAATTCTGTTTAAAGTTGTTGAACAGTGATGCTGGCTAGTTTTATCTACATGTGATAGCCTTGATGAGAACTCAGTTGCTGATGATACTCGGGTGTTCTTCTATCTTAACATCAAGATGGAGATTGTTGGGCTGAATATGGTGATGCCAACAATTTCTTCTTCAGGGCAATGATGATACTGGGTTTGGCCCAAAAGAGATGATCCATGATCCATTGCTTGATAAGTACCTCATCTTGTTACAATTGGCCCACTTCGGATGACCCGGCCCAACTCATGAACAGGTTTGAAATGGATGAGACCGTTAGATGTATTCTTGATCAATGGCTGGCAGCTTTGGTATAAATAAGATTGGATGTTGCCCCTAATGCTTAGAATTTCACATTCCACCGTCTGAAAGAGAGAGTAAGAGTAAGGGTTTCCTTCTGGTGCGATTCCTTTCATCTTCTTCTCTGCTTTTTCTAAAACCAAAGAGGTTTTAGAGTTCTTCAGCTTCTTCTTACCTTCCGATGAAGGTTTCTGAGTGATCTTGTGAAGGATGTAGTGTTGGTTGTGGTTTCTATTTTTTACCACTGTTCTGAGTTACTGTAGTAACTCGGTCTGTTGAGAGGGGTTTGTGGTTTTCTGATTTGGGGCTGGTTCTTGAGGTTGTAACTAAGGATACAATGTGCTGAGCCCTAAATACGTTAGTTTACGACTGTTATTCTGGTTTGAACTTCGTTCTTGGTCTTGTAAGGGGATCTTGTTCATAACAGTTTCAAATTTGATTTTGCACTATTTAATTTAATGAGTGTCATGTTGTACTAAAGATAAAACTTAGAACCGTTTATGAGTTTGAGTTTGTCATTTGATGGATTAATATGTTAGAAAGGTAAAATTTGGGGTGTTGAGTTGTATAATTTCTAATTTAATCCTAAATAAATTAAAAGAGGCATGGGTTTGTGCACTGTTTAGGCGATCGTAAAAAATGACACCATTCCGCTGATGTGAGCATTTTTTTATTTTTTATTTTTATTTACAAAAACAACGTCGTTGTGGGCTTTGAGAGGTGAAAACATCATAGTTTTTTGTATAGCCTGTGGCTCAATTTTGCTTGATTGTCATGCCCGATATTGACACACATTTGCCCATCTATATCTCTCTCTCTCTCTCTCTCTCTCTTATTCCCTTCCAGCGGCTTCTTCAATTTGTAGCTTCTCCCTTCGTGTTGTAATGTTCGATCTATGTAGATGTTTTCTCCCAGAATGGATCTGGTTTCTTATGTTCTACCATCGCGTTTGTAGAGTATTTTTTTTAAATCTAATTTAGTTCAATATTTTCAACGATAGACGTTTCGATACGGTTTTTCTTTGTTGGTGTTTTGCTATTGTTTTTTTTAGGCTACCATTGTCTGATTTTGGTTAGTTCGTCCAATGATTGGGGCGATTCTAGGACATTTTCGTTTGTTTTGAGTAAGTTTCTCCAATCATATTCCTTTGTTTGTTACGTGTCAGTGATTATTTATTTGGGTGTTCGAAGTATACAAAGTTGTCTAAATTGTTTATCCATTTATTGACATTGTACTGATCAATATGTAATATTTTCTATTTTTTGTTTAAGTGCACCCGATTTGGTCTTTAGAAAGTCCTATATCAGCAATAAAGGTTCAAAGTTGAAGTATGTACATATTTTGATTTCTTATTTTTATAATTTTTTGACAGATTTTTTAGTAGTGTTGCGTTATTTTCTTCTTCTTTTTTGTGTGTGTGAATATTTGCAAATTGATTTTCGGTAAATAGTTTAGAAAGCTTGTATGAGTATTTTATTTTGTTTTGTTTTGTTTCATAGATTTGTCAGGTTTTGTGGAAGGCTTGAATGCCTACGTATTTGTTTTGAATTTTTGGTGACTACGTATTTGGCAAGTCGTGGGTATGTGATTGTATAATCTTATTTTTTACATTAATTGTATAGAAGGATGGCCAATCATTATCTGACTTTAATTTGAGAGTATATATATAATGCCCGAGTCGGGCATGTGCCCAACTCTCACAGAGGTGGGCCCCCCTGTGTAGTGGGGCCCACCCCCATGTAAAAGTCGGGCACATGTTCGAATCGGGCAACACATAAGTGCTCTTAATTTGAATGCCTAAATTTTAATCGCACACGACAACTAGGAGCTAATTGCCTAGGCTAGCTAGCTCGTGTGTGTCTGAGAGTGAGAGTGAGAGTGAGAGTGAGAGAGTGAGTGTGTGTATGTAACCTTTTTCATTGTGTGAACAAGCAAAATTCTACCCAAAGAAGCTGGAGTTTGGCAAAATAGGTTCTTGTTGCTATTTATTCCGTAAATCTAGAAGTCATAAACATGTCAATCACAATTAACATGAACAAGTACTTATAGAAGTTGTTTATCTTTACTTGTTATATATTATTGTTTACTTGTTACTTCATTTTACTTTGTCGTCATTATTCATTTAGTTTGTAATTCTTCAAATGTTAAAATCTTTATTTCTGTCATTTCACTCCCATTTCTTATTTTAGTACATTCCACTATATTTTGGAACCTATTCAATTGTGAAGAGGAAGGACAAGAATCTGCAATATTTATCCATTTTTTGTCAATATTTAACCTAAAGATCGCCTATAAATACACGTGCATGGTTAAAAAAAAATAGTGTGCATTCTAAACCTAGCCAAAACTATGTCTGCTTGTCTATCTCACACCCCATATTTTTGATGTTCTTATATTTCCTGACAGTTGACTTGACCGTCAACAGTGGAGACAGGAGGTAAGCTGAGTGGGGGCACAAATTAATTAGAGAAAAACTTTTGAAACAACCAGACTATCATTCACCTATCGATCTCCAATTCAGTTGTGCAGACAATTCTTCACAATGTTTATCACAGAAAATACTCTTTTTACTGTAGCAGTTGCAACCGAAAAATTTAATGTGAAGTCACAAGTTCATAAGTAATGTGTACTCTTTATCTTTATCTTTTTTTTTGTCACAACCAACTTGTGCGTAAGAGCACCAAGCCCCCATAACTATGTTCAACTCTTGACTCGTCTCCTTACATATTGCTTGGAAACTTATACTTTTGTGGTTGACAATGACCCCTTTGTAGATATGGTTGTTTAACTTCATTGCGGATATTGACATTCTAATCGATAATTGAAGGTCTCACTCTGTAGGAAGTTGTGAAATATCAATTTTGTTAAAAAAAAATTCCATAAAATTAACATGTCAAACAAAGCAAATTCACTTTTAAACACAACTACACAAGTTCCCATTAAATTACAATGTTCAAATTCTAATTAAACAATTTGTGCAATTAAATATGCCAAAATTAAATCTAACAATATCCTACTCAAATTAAGCAATCAATTAAAAAATAAACATAATCATTAAACAAGGCAACAACCTAGTCCTGAAAAACTAATAATATAAATTAAATAAATGGATTAACTATTAAGAAATGAAAGCCATAATACTTTTTTGTTTTAGATTGTATAAATAATTTGGAACGACAGTCGGGTCACGTGTGAGATTTCAGATGGGGCCTGGAGGGAGCCGAGACCACTGGTTTTATCGTGAATTTTGGAGAAGAAAAAATTGGAAAAGGGATTGGGCTGGCCAAAAAAAAAATGAAAGGAAGGATTAAGGGTTTGAGTTTCTTTCGTCTCTTTTTGCTGGGTTTTGATGTTCAATAATGGGTAAGTAAAAAACATTAACGAAAGTGGATAACAACTTTGAAGTGTAATTTAAAAAAAATATTAATAAAAATTGTTTGCCCAAATTTCGGTGGGAGCCCAGGACTCCACTGGTCCCCACTCAATTCTGCTACTTTTTAGAGTACAAATAGTCGTCGTCCCTTTTTCCTAGAATGGTGATCTTTGCATGTTAACATTAACGTCGTGTTGTGGAGGTAATATACAAGTGGACATGGAAGTAATAAAGGGTAAAATCGTTCAGATTCTTTAACAAATTAAAAGTGGGATTCTAACATGAACTTGGTACATTCCCCGTATATATGTTGTTTTCTGATAAAATTGTTCTTGACATGAATCGTACAAAACATAATAGGTTAATTACACTAATGGTCCTCATTCTTTCAAGTTTGTAACGATTTCATCCTCATTCAATTTTTTTAGTAGATATCATTCCCATCCTTTCATTTATTCGCGCGGATGGTCTCAAAATGACTATTTTAACAATTCTTTGACAGTGTTACCCATGACTTAAATAAATTCAAATGATAGAAAAAAGAAAATACAATAGAAACATTACAATTGGACTCCTAACATTTTCAAAAGTACAAATAAATCCTAAACCTTTTATATGATTCAAAAAAAAAAAAAAAAAACCAAACTCCACTTCATCTTCTCCAACCCACACCCACACCCATACCAAAAAAACTGATACATTGTGTGATCAAGCTTGCATATACTGCTCTAAGAAATCAATTCAGCAAAATTGGGTAATATATCATTCACAACAATAGTTAAATAAGAACTCAAGTCTATATGTGAATTAAACTTTCAAAGACAAACTGTAGCCAACAATTTTTTAATCTGTGTTCTTATAATCTCTATGTTTCAATCAAACAACTGTGAAAAAGAATCAAAGTCTATATTTCACAATCTACTAGTTGGTTTACCCATCGTAGAAAATGATTACATATATAAACAAACTAGCAGCATTCTTTTACTTTTTGGAGGTTCATGAATTTCAGGTTTCTTGACAAAATCTGACCATGCCTAAGGAAAATGACTACCACAGAATCCTATCAGGGTGACACTAATGACAAAAGAGTTTCTAATATATTATGGAAAGTCTCCTTTTAGTTGTCAAAATTGTAACAATCCTCTTCCTGCACAAGAAGAAAAAGAAAATGTGTTATCCGGTGATCAGTCTTTCCCCGACCCAAACCGCCGCCCGATCTCAGTGGTGGGGTGGGTGGGGTGGGGAAGATGAAGTGGGGTTTGGTTTTTGGGTTAATTACACTAATGGTCCCCATTTTTTTAGGTTTGTAATGATTTTATCTCTATTCAAATTTTTTAGCAGATATCATCCCCATCCTTTCATTTATTCGCACAAATGGTCCTCAAATGACTATTTTGATATTTGTTTGACAATTTTGCCCCTGACTTAAATAAATTAAAATAATAGAAAAAAGAAAATACAATAGAAACATTGCAATTGGGCACTTAACCTTTTCAAAAGTACAAATAAATCCTAAACTATTATATTTTATACAGATAGATAGATAGGTGTTCTTCCCCAACAAAAAATAAATCATTTTTTCCAATCCACCCATCCCTCATAGCACTCTCTCTCTCTCTCTCTACAAACCCATCTCTCCTTTTAATTTCTTCACATTCTGCTGCATATTTGTACTGGAAATAGATAATAAGGAAAGCAAATCACCATTCACAAAATCTATTTGTTTTTTTTTTTTCCATTTCAAGAGACTCAAAAATCAAATCCATGTCCAGTAGAAAACTGACGCCTAAGGTACATGTGCATGTATTCCATGTAGTGAGAAAATGATCTCAAATCACATTTTCTTCTTTAGAATATAAAATATACAATGATTGGGCAAGTTTTGTCTAGTGATGAAGCCACGTATTCTCTCAAAATTGAATTTTAGCAAGACTATGAGTACACACAAAATTTTTGCTTTTCAAATTCTTTTAACCCAAATTAATTAAAAATAAGGAAGAAATATTAAAATATCATTGTATTAGCAACTTTATTTTTTGAGGAAATTTCACCCGCTACTCTTTTATATCAATAAGTTACAAAAATACTGTTGCATCCTTTTTGTTCTCAAAATATTGGTTTTAATTTGTAAATATTTACTTTCAAAATTCCAGCCAGACCCCCAGCTTCCAATACTGTTCATCATTGCCGCCACCGACCACCACCACGCACCACCATTGACACCAATCGAAAAATCCACCACCATCTCCACCAGGACCAAAATCCAAAACCTAATTCTCCACCACCACCATTGCTAACACCGCCATCAATGAAACACTCGAATTCTTTCCCAGATTTGAAACAGTTTATAGTGCTGATGGGTTACTGTGGTGGACGTATTAAACACACTCATAGATATGAAACGGGTTGGTGGTTGTTAGTGGTGGCAGCAGCAGCAGCAGTGGTGGTACATATCTGGTTGGTTTGATGGTGGCGGCGGCGTCGACGACAGTGGCGGTGGCGGTAGTGGGCACAGGCATAATACTATGTGTTATAAATATAACACACTTTGTTACAAATGGCACGATGTGGATCCACTTCGATTGCATCAAATTTAAGCCATAGCTGTTTTTTCAATGAAATCTCTATTAATTCTCTTCTTTGCTTTCTCTCTCTTCCTCCAAATATATATATATATATATATATATATATATATATATATATATATATTCAATAACAATTCATCACAATGAAAATATTTGTAAAACATGTGGCAAATGTTGATACTACTTTTAGAAATCTATTGCGCAAATAAACAAAAATCATTTGCGTTCGTAGTATGGTTTAATCCGAATTCTTTGGTGAAGGGTTTTCATCTCCAGATACTGGTTAGAAGCAAAATGGAGTGAAAAATTTACGAAGTGTAGCGGTGGTAACAAATGTGTGATATATTTTTTGTAACAAATGTAACAGAAAGTGACGGCGGCGGCAGCGGACATAGACGACAAAATGTGTGTAACAAATGTAATACATATTTTTTTGTAACAATGTAAGAAATGTAACATACATTTTTTGTAACAAATGTAACATATTTTTTGTAACAATTGTAACAAAAAAATAAAAACAGCATTTTTAAAATTATTTTATTTCTTATGATTATTTGTGATACTATCCCTTTTTCCCCCTTAAACTACAATAATAAACCAATGCAGCAATACCCCAAGGTCCAAGGTGAAAATCTAGATATATAAACTACAAAAGGTTAAATAAAATGATATTTTCTGAAAATTTAAATCACAAAGAAAACACATGTTTCCATTTGGGATGGCGTCAAACGGGTCCGACCGAAGTAGCTACATTGGACTGGAGACACGACTGACGAGAGAGTTGAGAACATGGATGGTGCAATGGACTCGAGATTGGTACGGTTAATTCTTCAATTCTCTTCTTTCTGCTTCTCTTTTTCTTTTGCCTTTTGGTGCATGAGCAGCATGAATGTGTGCAAGATTTGAGATTAGATTTAGGGCTAAGTTCTTTATTTCATATTTTGTCTTTTTTTTAATTATTGTTTTTAAGTGTTTTACCAGGTCGAGTTTGGCGGGTTGGAACCTGCGAAATTACCCGACCCAGTTGACTTATATTTTCATTTAAACCGAATCGAACTAATCCAGTGTTTCCAAACCGATCCATTGAAAACTGCGAAATTATCTGACCCAGTTGACTTATATTTTCATGTAAATCGAATCGAACCAATCCAGTGTTTCCAAACTAACCCGAGTCAGTTCGGGTCGGTGGGTTTGGCAGTTTTGCGGGTATTTTACTCCCCCGTATTTGCCCCTGCATTTTAATATTTGTTGTAATTTTCAAAATTTGGATAATATTTTTACACTTAAAATAGAAGGGTTGTCTAATAGAGCAATGAAGCATAGCCACAGGAAATTTGGCGATTGAGCACATTGTGTCACTTTAGTAGTGGCAATTACTGGCCTTGGACTTGTAGGTCCATTGCAGTCATTTAATTATTTTCAAAGAATTAATTAGAAGATTAAATCGTGACCCTTGATCTTTAATTATTCATCAACGTTCCAAATTTAAACCTATGACAATTGACATTATAAATGTGTGGTCGGTTTGAAATTGATTTTAGAGCTCGACTTTTTATTGTCAAAAAATCTACAACTACTTTAAGTGTTGAGTAAACTTAAAGGAGTGTACTTAATCTAGACTTGTAAAGATTTTTGTGGAGTTAAAAAGTTTAAGTGTATTTCATATAGATTTTTTAAACTTTATAAAAGTCCTGGGGTATTGAATATAGACTTTTTAAATTCCTACGAAAATCAGAAGTATTCAAAATGTCAATGACTTTCAATGATTTTTTATAAAATTCTCAACATACTAACTTTTAAGTACAAGATATATATTAAAAAAAACACACGTTTTTTCTCGCATTCACTCTCTAAGAATTTGAAAGACTTTCAAAAAATAAAAACGTCTTTCAGTTTGTAATTTTTCTTTTTTTCTATAATATTTTCCTTTCACTTTTCCTTCAAAAAACCCAAGTAATGATTAATTATCAATTTTTTTTTATGAAAGCAAGATATTTTTCTCTCTTCAATTTGATTTTTTTCTTCTTTGCAGTTTTACCCTACCTATTTTTTCTCCTTCTTATTCTTTCTACGAACCCTAAGAGCATCTCTAATGCAGTCCGTCTATTGCAGTCTATGTGGTAAGTAAAATAGACGGACTTCCAATCCATGTGGCATTACGTCTATAGAATATACGGTTAAATTAAAATTCATCTCCAATGCACTCCGTCAAAAATTAAATTTGCTGACTCACTCCGTCTAGAAGTCCTTCTAAATATAGACGAAGTCTATATTTTAATGTGTCACATCAGATTGTCAGCATGCATTGGAGATGGTTTGTTATAACTTCGTCTATATATACTTATGTGGCACGTCTAAAAAGTAATAGATGGAATGCATTGGAGATGCTCTAAGAGCATCTCCAATGCACTCCGTCTATTACAGTTTATGTGGCAAGTAAAATAGACGGACTTCCAATCTATGTGACACTACATCTATAGAATAGATGGTCAAATTAAAATTCATCTCCAACGCACTCCGTCTAAAATTAAATTTGTTGACTCACTCCGTCTAGAAGTTCGTCTAAATATAAACGGACTTCTAGACGGAGTCTATATTTTAATGTGCCACATCAGATAGATAGAGTCCTTGTCAGCATGAATTGGAGGTGGTTTTTTATAATTCCGTCTATATATGCTTATGTGGCACGTCTAAAAAGCAATAGACGGAGTGCATCGGAGATGCTCAAAGGCTATGATGAATTACCAATTTTTTTATGAAAAAAAAAAGAGAATATTTTTCTCTCTTTATAGTGTTTTTTTTACTCTCTTCAATATTTTTCTAATTTTTTTTTCTTTCTTCTTTTCCCTCGTTAATTGTGAGACAGGAAAATGAAAAGAAAATTAATTGATGAACGAAATGTTATTTGAAGTATTAGAATGAGGATTGAAAGCGCCAACTTTTCTTATTTAGTGCCTATTTGGTATTGATAATTATAAGTCTTCTTCTCCTCCAAGTGCGACGGCAACAGTGGTGAAGACCTGCAAAAGGTGGTGGGGCTTTTTCTCCCGTTTTCACTCCGGCGTGATAATTAGTATGTGATAAACTCAAATATGTAGAATAACAATATTGAGTATGTATGTTGTGTTTTTACCTGGAAGGTTGATATCCTATTTATAGGAATGACCCGTAGCTGTATCTTCAATGGTCATTAATGGCGGGTGCCTTTTCATCTTCTTCATAATTAGGAATTAATGAGGGACGTTTCGGCTTTCTCAACTGCTGGTGTTTCATATTCTCAATGGATGTGGGTAACTGTTGTTCTATAGATCGCCTGTCTGATTAATTGGATGGCAACTGGATTACGGTTGTCTATTTACTGTAGGCGGGCATATAAGAACAATGAGGCGGACAGACCGATGATGCGGGCAGACCGATGAGGTGGACAGATTACTTAAGACAGGCGTCCAAAAAAGAGCAGCAGTCATCTACCAAAGTATAATTATATTTATCATCACAAGCCCATCTACTTTTCATGGACTATTGTCAATGAGAAGTAGAAATATTGTCTTTTAATCATCTACTTTTGGCCAAAACTTTGAAAAATAACTCATGTAATAAATAATTCATTATTTATTTATAATGAAAAATATATGGTAATTAACTGACCAAATATAGAATAAATATTTTGGGCCTAATTTAAAATTGGTATGGGCTTAAATCTTAGCCCCATTTAGAAGATTTTTTTTTTTATATATATATATAAGAAAGGTAGAGGGGACATTATTTGTAGTATTCCCATATCTCACAGTTTGGCTGGAACTCTTTTCAGACTGGTCTCTTCTTTTCTGTCTAAATCATAGAGGTTTTTTCTTCTTTTGTCGTCTAAGGTAATATTTTAATTCTCATACCTTTTTCTTTGAAAAAAAATTTCGACCTTCTTCTTAGATGTATAAGACGGTGGTCACTTCTAGTAGTAGTTCTTCAACCAATAACTCTAACAGCAGTCCTTCTTATCGCGTCCTATCTATAAGAATAGATGATAATTTTTTGCCAATTGAAGAATGGACATTTGTTAGTTCTTTAGGACGTGGTGGACCTCGATATCCCGTTGATGAACTTGACGCAGGTCTAGACGAGGAAAATTCATTTATAGTTCAAAATTATTCTACCCGGGACGAATACAGGACGGGGCGGCAGTCAAGCTCGCCCCCGACAGACGCACCCGCTCCCTGCTGGGGGTGGGCGTGACCGCCCGTCCCTTGCTAGGGGCGGGACTCGCCTGCTCCCAGCTAGGGGCGGGTGGCCAAGCCCGCTCCCTGCTGGGGGCGAGCAGCTTCGCCTGCCTTTACCTGATACTGACTCTATAATTGACTTTTCATCCTCCATTGGATTGGTAGATTCTGATGCCGATTCTTCTACAGTATCCCGCCCACTCAATATTCAAACTGAACATTCTCCAAGTCATAAAACATACATCATTAATAAAATTATTTTTCACTTTATAATTATTGGTTACAATGTATAATATATTATACCCTCTCCCGAACAAAATAAGAAAGTGAAAAACATGTTGAAAAAATGTGGAAATAATCGAATGGCTAGGGACTAGGGTCGGGGCGGGCATCCCCACCCCCGTTTTCAATTGGGGAGGTTTTCGGGTACTCCGCCCCCCTGTGGAGGTGGGGCGCCCCAGCCCCCTTTTGGGGCGGGCGCTCCTGGCGCTCCTGCCCGCCCCCATCTCCCTCTCCCCTATCGGAGTGAACTTTTGATTAGGGTTCATCACCTGAATTTTTAAGACAACGACTTATCACCTTACTTTTCGAGCCATAGGCTGATCGCCTTACTCTTAGAGTCATAAGCTTATTACCCTGATCTTTTGATTAAGGTTTATCACCTTAATTTTTAAGACATAGACTCATCACTTTGTTCGTTTCATTGAGGTTCATCACCTTAATTTATAAGATATAGGCTCATCGCCTTGTTCTTTTGATTAAGGTTCATCACCTTAATTTATAAGATATAGGCTCATCGCCTTACTCGTCGATTTATAGGCTTATCGCCTTGTTCTTTTGATTAAGGTTCATCACCTTAATTTATAAGATATAGGCTCATCGCCTTACTCGTCGAGTTATAGGCTTATCGCCTTGTTCTATTGATTAAGGTTCATCACCTTAATTTATAAGATATAGGCTCATCGCCTAGTTCTGGTTTGATCGTAGTAGCAGTTTGAGAGATATTTGTATTGCTCAATAAAACGTTGATAGAGACTATGTCAACTAACAAATGGTTGCCGTAGGTCGAGTTCAGTAGGTGCACCAGGACTTCCCAGCTAGGTTGATCCTTCCGTAGCACCCTCATCATTCATCCGCCTTGGCATTTTATTGACTTGGGAATTAAACGTATGAATACTTATATAATACAACTTTATAAAAAAAATTGATAAATTACTGATAATATTTCTTGAAGTGCTCTACGTTCCATGGTCTTCCCAATGGTTTGTCGTTCATATCTTTGAGACTGTATACTCCTTTTCCTATCTTCTTGATGATTTCGAAGAGACCATGCCAATTAAGCTCCAGTTTAGACGGTAGATGTCTGGCGGCTGCACTGCTCCTTAACACTAGATCATGTGGTTGGAAACTTCTGGGCTTAACTCGGCAATCTAAATATTTAGCAACCTTACGTTTGTAAGTCATTGTCTTGATAGTGCCCCTTTCTCTGACTTCTTCAAGTAGGTCAACTTCTGCCCTTGTGATGTCGTCATTCGTCTGTTCAACTTGCATTCTCAAAGTTGGATTTACAATTTCAGCTGGTACCACTGCTTTCATACCAAACGATAATTTGAATGGTGTCTCTCCTGCTGGTCCCCTAGGAGTGGTGTGATACGCCCATAGTACACTTGGTAGTTCATCTGCCCAAGATCCTTTTTCTTTTCCCAGCCTTGTTTTTAAATCCCAAAGTATGATATGGTTGGTGACTTCAGTTTGGCCATTGCTCTGAGGATGTGCTACTGAAGTGAGTCGGTGCGAAATTTTATAACTGTGACATAAATTCTTAAAGCTGTGGTTATCAAATTGCCTTTCGTTATCTGTGACCATCACCCGTGGTATCCCAAAACAGCATATTATATATTTCCATACGAAACTCTGTATCTTGGCTGTAGTTATAACAGCTAGTGGCTCAGCTTCTACCTATTTTGTGAAATAGTCTATAGCCACCAACAGAAATTTTCTTTGACCTCTAGTAAGTGGTAAAAGACCTAGGATGTCCATCCCCCATTGATAAAATGGACATACTGAGTAAATTGTTGATTGTGGCTCTGCTGGCTGATGAATTATGTTGCCAAACCTTTGACAAGCGTCACATTTCCTGACTAGTTGCTTGGCTTCCTGTTTCATTGACGGCCAATAGTACCCTTGCCTTAAAGCTTTAAAAGCAAGGGCGTCTCCTCCCAAATGATTTCCACACAAACGATTATGTATTTCAAATAAGATCTCAGCTGCTTCTGTTGGCCGGAGGCATCTCTGATAAGGTACAGAGAATCCTCTTCGGTATAGTTGTCCATCAATCATCGAATACATAGCATCTCGTACTCTCAACTGCTTTACTTCAATTTGGTCTGTTGGTAGAGTACCTTTTGTAAAATAGTCCAAGATGGGGTCTATCCACGAAGGTTCAATATTCAATTCTAAGACAGCAATTAACGACACCGTGCTAGGCTCACTAAGCACTTGAACACTAGCAGTGGCTGGAAGATGTTTGTGATTGTCTGATGCTAACTTGGCGAGAGTGCCAGCCCGTTCATTCTCTTTTCTTGGGATCTTTGTAATCTTGAACTTTTCAAATTTTTTCTGCAGATCTCTTACTTTCATCAGATAAGTAGCCATGCGGCCATCTTTGGCTTCGTATTCTCCCAAAATTTGCCCAACGACCAATTGCGAGTCGTTGCGAATTTCTACAACTGTCACCCCTAACTGTGTGGCGAGTCCTAGCCCTGTTATGACCGCTTCATATTCTGCATTATTGTTAGTGGCTGGAAATTCAAAGCGAAGTGAATATTCAAGTTCTTCAGCGTGAGAGAATTATGACCTCTGCTCCTGAACCCTCTCTGTTGGAAGATCCATCTACATATATTACCAGGTTGCTTTGTCACTTATAGGTAGCTCTTCAGAAAGAGTGAGTTCTGCAATAAAATCTGCCAATACTTGTGCTTTTATAGCTGTGTGTGGTTTAAAATCAATATCAAACTCACTCAGTTCAATAGCCCATTTCAAGAGACGCCCAGATGTCGTAGGCCTATGCAGTATCTGTTTAATTGGTTGATCAGTCATCACCTGTATCTGATGAGCCTGGAAATACGGTCTTAACTTTCTAGCTACCACAATCAGAGTTAGAACCAATTGCTCAACTAAGCTGTAGCGTGTTTCTGCCCCTCTCAATACTTGGCTTACATACTAAACAGGTTTCTGCCCCTTCAAAAGGTCTTTCACCAATACTGCACTAACTGCGTGAAAAGATACTGCTAAGTAGAGACTTAGCTTGTCACCGGGGTTGGCACGCGCCAACACTTGTGGTTGCTGCAGTGATTTCTTTAACTGTTGAAAAGACTCATCGCATTCTTTTGTCCATTCAAAATTTGTGGACCCTCCTACAGTCTTGAAGATGATGACATTTATCGACAGCTCGCGACATAAAACAATTGAGAGCTGCCACCCTTCCAGTCAACTGTTGAACTTCTTTCTTGGTAGTCGGGCTTTTCATGTCTAAGATAGCTTGTATTTTGTCAGGATTTGCTTCAATACCTCGGTGTGTAATCATAAATCCTAAGAATTTTCCACCCGATGTGCCAAACACGCATTTTTTAGGATTTAACTTCAGTTTAAGTTTTCGGGCAACACCGAAGACTTCCTTGAGATCCGTTACATGATCTTTCGCTAATCGTCTTTTGACCACCATGTCATCCACATAGGCTTCAACATTACGACCAATGCATCCATGAAATCCCCGATTTACCATCCTTTGATAAGTAGCCCCTTCATTTTTAGCCCAAAAGGCATTGCAGTGTAGCAAAAAGTTCCACTGTCAATTATTAAAGAAGTTGTCTCCTGATCACCTTCAGCCATAGAGATCTGATGGTAACCAGAAAAAGCATCTAGGAAGCTTAGCCTTTCATGCTCTGAAGTTGTATCCACCAAATGGTCTATCCTTGGAAGAGGATAAGAATCATTGGGACAAACTTTATTCAAGTCGATGTAATCTACACACATCCGCCATTCTCCATTTGATTTATTTACTAAAACCACATTTGCCAACCATTCAGGGTAGTGTACTTCTCGAATAAAACCAGCTTCTAACAGTTTTTTTATCTCCGTAGAAATAGCCAGTTGTCGTTCTGGAGCAAATTGTCTTTTCTTTTATTTTACTGGCTTTATTCCAGGAGGAATTGCGAGTCTGTACTGGGCAATCATAGGGCTGATTCCATCGATGTCATGGGGTCTCCAAGCAAATACGTCTATGTTGTCAGATAAACATGCCACTAGTTTATGCTTTTCCTCAGGATCTATCCCGCCTCTGATTTTCAAAACCTGACCTTCAGCTGTCACCACCTCCTCAGTGAGTTCCAACAGTTCTATTCGCCCCTTAGGCTACTCAACATCAAGCATCATTACCATATTTTTGATAAGTATGCTGTCTACATAACACCTCTTTGATGCCTGTTGATCACCTCTTACACATCCTACTCCCCGACTAGTGGAGAATTTCATCACCTGGTGGTATGTGGAAACCACGGCCCTAGCCGCATTCAAAAGTGGGCGACCATAAATTGCATTGTAGGCCATAGGAGCTTTTACCAACAAAAAGTTAGTCATTATCACCACACTAGTTGGGTAAGTACCCAAAGTAACCGGTAATTCGATTGTTTCCTCTGGTATAACTGTAGCTCCTCCAAAACCATGGAGAAGAGTGGTGACAGGTTTGATCTTGCTAGGTGATATCTTCAATCCTAGGAAAACTTCCCAGGACATAACGTCAGCTGCACTACCATTGTCCACCAACACTCTTTTCACGTCGAAATCTGCAATATCAGCGACTATTACTAGAGCATCATCATGTGGACAGGTAACACCTTCCAAATCCTCATCACTAAAGGTGATATTCTAGCTGAACCTTTCACTTTTATCTACCGAAGTAGATCTATTAACTCGAGCATAGTTCTTCCGTGCTGAATTTGAGTTACCTCCTGCAGCAATGCCATCCACGATAACATTTATAACTCCAGCACGATGAGGTGGTTGTTGTCGATATTCAGACTCTTTTCCCTTCTCTTTATCTGTTTTTACAAATTTGGACAGGTGTCTTCTTTTTATAAGTCTTTCTATTTCTTCCTTCAGCTGCTGACAATCCTCCGTATCATGTCCATGATCTCGATGGAATTTACAATACTTAGTCTCATCTCTCCTATATGGTGGTGCCCACATCTTTTTGGGCCATACGAACTCTTTCATATTTCAGATTTCCATCAAGACATTAGCCCTGGAGGTGTGCAGCGGTGTACTATACGCCTCCTTTCCAGTACTAGGCCTATTAGGGCCTGGGTGAATCATTTTTTGCTTGCCTCTATCTTCACGGGGCCTTGGTTCATCTCGAGCCTTCCTTTTGTTAGACTCCGACTCTTTTCGATCCTTCATACCCTTAGTAATGAAAAATGGCTCTTCTGCATCCACATATTTATCACCTCTTCTTAACAACTCATGCATCGTATCTGGTGGGTTTTTAGAAAGTGACATTTTAAAGGCATAACTGCGGGTTCCATTCATCATAGCTATAACTACAGTAGACATCTGTTGATCCTTAATTTCCAAAGTGGCCCTATTGAACCGGGCAATAAAAACTTTTAACAACTCATCTTTGTCCTGGGTCAATTGCATCAAGCCAATAGAAGTTTTCTTAGAACGTTTGCTACTGGCAAAGTATGCAGCAAACTTCTTAGAAAAATCATCAAACGTACGAATTGACTTTGGGAGAAGAGTGGTTACCCAATCCCTGGCTTCACACCTAAGTGTATGCGGGAAGGCCCTGCACATGATTGCGTCAGGGGTAGCCCTCAACCTCATCAAATCGACAAAAGCTCTGAGGTGATCGACAGGATCAGATTATCCGTCGTATTTCTCCATCTTCGACTGTTCAAAATCTCGTGGCAATAGAACTGCCATCACCTCTGGGAAAAATGATCTTCTTCCAACACCATAGATTGTTGTCTACTGTTTTTTTTTAACATAGCCTCAGCTATTTTGCAACTCATCATGTCCTCCAGTCGCTGTTCTAGGTTTAACCCAGGTGTCTCAGCCAGAGTAGGCGTTGGTACCCATGACGGTTGTCCCCAAAGTGGATTTGGACCAAATGCCAGTGAATTGAGGTGAGGTGCAGAAAATGGAGCTAATGAAATTGGAACCAATGGTGGAGCTGTTGTTGGCGGTGTTTCCATCACTGGAAAATTATGAGCCAACAGAGGAGCTCCCGGCGGTGCTTCTGTTGCTGGTAAATTATGAGTCTGGGGAGGAGCCTCTGGTGGTGGGGGCCATAAAGGCGAAGGATTAGGACCCTGGGATGGAACATCCAGCGGTAAAGGTCCTGCCCACGAAGGGCCGGGACCTTGCGGTGACTGAGAAACCGTAGTGTTACGACCCTGGAGCAAAGCTATTAAGGCCGCCACTTGAGCTTGCAACGTCGTAAGTTGAGCAGCAGAAGCAAACTCTTGCTGTGGATGATTAATGGCAGCATTAGACTCTGTGTCTGCATCCCTGACAGGGCTGCCGGGGCCGTTGCATTCTTAGTTCTTCTGGTTCGAGCCATGATTTCTTGAAACCTTGTACGGTTTTCCACAGATGGTGCCAATTGATAATTATAAGTCTTCTTTTCCTCCAAGTGCGACGACAGCAGTGGTGGAGACCTGCAAAAGGTGGTGGGGCTTTTTCCCCCATTTCTACTCCGGCGTGATAATTAGTATGTGATAAACTCAAATATGCAGAATAACAATATGAAGTATGTATGTTGTGTTTTTACCTGAAGGGTTGATCTCCTATTTATAAGAATGACCCGCAACTGTATCTTCAATGGTCATTAATAGCGGGTGCCTTTTCATCTTCTTCATAATTAGGAATTAATGAGGGACGTTTCGTCTTTCTCAACTGCTGGTGTTTCATATTCCCAATGGATGTGGGTAACTGTTGTTCTATAGATCGCCTGTTCTGATTAATTGGATGGCAACTGGATTACGGTTGTCTATTTACTGTAGGCGGGCATATGAGAACAATGAGGCGGGCAGACCGATGAGACGGGCATATTACTTAAGACAGGCGTCCAAAAGAGAGCAGCAGTCATCTACCAAAGTATAATCATATTTATCATCATATATATATATATATATATATATATATATATAAATTAGATTTTTAGGAGATTTTGATAAAAATTGATAAAATGTGTGATTGAAAAGTTAATAAAAATTGTGATTTGTATTAAATGTATAGTTAAAAATAAGTTTGGGAAAAATAGGATAGAGAGAGAGAGATGGTAGAAAGACAGAAAAATAGTTGTCTATTTATTTGATGGATTACGTCCCTAAGAAAGCCCTTCCAATTAATTGTACCACTAAACTTCTGAAATGCTTCTTTGACATCATTTCTGTCAAAATATATTCAGATTCAGGACACCATCTACCACCATGGCTACAAAAAACACATTTTTTAAATGACTTGTTACAAACCCACATCATTTTCCACCTAGTATTTTCACCCTACACAATTTCACCTTACTGTGAAAAAAATGCTACTTGAGATCTTCATCAATGGCATTAGGGTCAAGCCCTCCAACAAAATCCATATGAGTCATATAGATTAGCAAAAAGGGGGCGGGAAAACAAAGAAAAACGATCAGAAAAAGATTGGATAATCAACTGTTATGTTGATAGAATCTCCATCAGGTTGTGAACCTTGGGCTTAGCCGCTTAGGTTCCATTGGAGTATCCTCCTATTAGAACCATTTAATAGAAAAATATAATTAATTTTGAGACTTAAAATATCAATCATATAAAACTTTACCACATGAAAATGACAGTTTCAACTCTCAATAGGTTCAAAAATTATTTTAATCAGCTCTAGAAATAATTTTATTTTGTGACAAGGTTAAGCACTTACTTATATTGTTTCAAGATTAATCATTTAAACAAATGAAAGAAACTTCTAACATAAATTTATATTTTCATGTGTCCAGAAATGTAATATGCAATAGAGAAAAGAAATATTGTACAAAAGGAGTCTAGGAGATCTTGTGTCACTTACAAATAAACAATTGAACTAATCATTGTCATGGGAAATGCACATTCACATGGAACAATGTAAAATATGGTTGTAAAGGTAATATATGGCAAATGATTTCCTCAAGTTTAAAGAATATCCATAAATGTATAGAACAAAAATTAAGAAGTCCAAAAATAATGAGAGGTATTATCGACTTTTTTTGGCAATTTTTGTTAAGGAATAAATCTCACATTAGTTATATACCAAAATATTAATATATATGTTGACATTTGATATGACCTGTCACGATCACCTAAGGACCCCTACCCAAAGGAGAGAGGTCATACCCAACCCCCAAGAGGGAGGTCCTATCTAACCTCCACGAAGAGGGACACTATCGTCTAGGAGGTCCTACCTCAATATATCAGGTCCTACCTCGATATCTCAGGTATTACCTAACTCCCACGAAGAGAGACACTATCGTCCAAGAGGTCCTACCTCAATAAATCAGGTCTTACCTCGATATCTCAGGTCATACCCTCGATATCTCAGGTCCTACCTAACCCCCACGAAGATGGACATTATTGTCCAAAAGGTCCTACCTCTATATCAGGTCTTACCTCGATATCTCAGGTCACCCCCACGAAGTAAGACATCCTCATCCAGGAGGTCCTATCTATACACCTCAGGTCGTACTGCAATTGTCTACAGTCACCAGAAGATCACATCTGTCAGATGTCAATCGTAATTAATACAGATGTCACCTCACATTTAATACCCTAAAAGAGAAGGTCTTGTAAGCATTTAATGCCTAGCTTGGCATTAAATGTAAATAATTATTACACATCTTCTATAAATAAGAGACTTAAATATCCCAACAGAGGACATTCAATGGCTGATAATAAACAGCATACTCGAAAAGAGCTTATAAACACGTCTTCTGTTACAATTTCTTTATCTAGTTCAGTTCGGTCACGTCCGACCTAACTTCTTAACATTACGTTGGCTTGGGAAGTGTAGCGTCATTTTCCAACGTAAGGAGGGCTCCTCTTAAAAAGGCTCTCCGTATTCCAGAAACTCACCAAAAGATCAACATTTGATCTCCACAAAGTGAATCTCTCCCATTACACCTAAACATTTTCTCTCTAAAACACCTTCAACATGAGTTGTAGCCATGACTCAAGAACTCACATCCACAGAAGAACAGGAAGTCAACATATTGATCTCCAACTAAGCTTCTGTCGAAGACATCCCAGAGAAACCTCAGCTCCAACTCGTGCCCCCAAAAGGGAAGTTGTCCTACAAAAGTTGGAGCACCTAACTTACGTTATTGAATGGCTTGAAAAGAATCAAACCACATCTAAGATGCATTTCAAACTCACAAGCAGTCGCCAACCTGGAATCGACTTGAAGATCGCTGGGCTAAACAATGCCTAGTCAAGCTAGAGGCTAAGTAAAAGAAAACCTCGATGACATGAAATAGCCTCGTTGACACTGTAGTTCGACTCGCTACCAATGAAAGAATAGAAGAACTAGAGAACATCCCGATCAGAAGAATCAGCAATGCAGCCATTACCCAACTTGAGCCTATGCTCACCACCGCAGAATTCAACCCCAGCTGGATGGACGAATTTGTCCAATTTTTTAAGGATGGCAAGGTGCCCCCAGACAGTGCGGAGGCTAGGAAATTATCAACAACATCCTATTCAAAAGAATCTTTTCACTTCCACTACTCAAGTGTTTAGGGGAAGACGAAGTACAAATATGCTTTTAGCAAAGTTCATAAAGGAGTATGTGGCAATCACGCCTAGGCCTGGGCGTCGGGTAAAACCACTTGTTACAGTTTGGGTATTTCGTAAATACAACCATTCGGTTACACGTAATTATTGGAACCAAACCCGAACTGGAACCGTCGGCTCTGGTTCAGGTTCGATTTTACCCATAACATTTTAAAAAAAATTAGTTAACATGTTTTGGAAAAAATTAAAAATTGCAAACCCGTTAATATATAAGTATGTTGGATATTGAAATAATTTATGAAACATATAAACATTAACTAGAAAAATAGACACCAAAATTGTAAACTCGTAAATTAGAATTAGAAAAACAAAAATTACCTCTCAAAATTGAGGATTCGTTTCGGTTACAGATGAGTTTTGCCTTTGCCGTCTCACTGTGTGTTGAGCGAGAGAGAGAGATGAGTGAAAGTGCAAGATAGACGACAATTTTTGTATTGAGAATTTGAGATTTGGGTAATTAGAATTAGATTAATTGAGTTTGAATTTAAGAGTGATAGGTTTTGTACTTTTTTTTGGATCATGGATAATTGGACTCTTGTCTTTGTTACCGTGGTGTTGGATTCTAGGTCAATGGATTAGGGTGAATAAATTGTAAAAAATAAATTTTTTATAAAATATGAGAAATTCGGTTCCAATCGGGTACCTACAGTTCTAGTTCAAGAACCAAGAACTGACCCGAACCCGATCGGTTCTCGGTTCTGGTTCTTAATTTTATTTTTTTGGAAACGGACTGGAACGTCCAGTTCTGGTTCGATTTCGGTTCGAGAGGTTTGATTCCAGTTAAAATGTCCACCCCTAATCACGCCGGTGGGCAATCACTAGCACACAAAACTTTGAGATATGGATACTTCTGGCTATCACTAAATTAGGACTATCAAGTTTGTCCGAAAATACGACAAGTGCAGAAGTTTGCCCCAATCATCATATCTTTCCTAGAAGAGCTAACCTCAGTCCTCAACCCATGGAATTTTTCAAAATAGAGGATTGATCTAATCGGTCCAATGCCTATGGGAAAAGACGGGACCAAATTCTCCATAGTCGATGTTGACTACTTCACCAAATGAACAAAAGCAAACCATTGGCCAAATATAACAAAACAGAAGACCACCGACTTTATCTGGAAATTGATCATATGAAAATTCGGAATCCCTTACTCAATCATTACAGTTAATAACATGCAATTTGATAACGCCAGGTTGAGGTCGTTCTATGAAGAACTGAAAATCATCAAAGACACACTGAAGATGCAATTGGATGAACTCAAGGGTACCTGGGCAGAAGAACTTCTGAATATACTTTGGTCTTATCGTACAACTTGCCACTCTAGCACAAGAGAGATGTCTTTCCCACTAGCCATCGGAAGTAGAGCCCAACATTGAGAAGGTCTTTAAAAAATTACCACAGTCGTGAAGAAATGGGCTTATTAGCTCCAGAACATGGAGGGCTTCTTCTTCCCATACTCCTGGAACAACTACAAAATTAGTAAATCTAACCAACGTCCAAACTGGGGTTACAAACCTTTGGACACAAAGGTCCCACAGAGCTCAGACCTACGTTGATCAGCGTAAGTGATGCACTGTCGACATCAGCTCAAAAAGCCAACGTCCAAACTGAAGATGTGACCAAGGTCACGAACCTCTGGACACAACGGTCTCATACAGCTTTGACCTACGTCGATTAGCGTAAGTGCTGCGCTGCCAACATCAACTCAAAAAGACAACGTCCAAACTGAGGATGTGACCAAGGTCACAAACTTCTGGATACAAAGGTCCCACACAGCTCGGATGCATGCTGGACAACGTAAGTGCTGCGCTACCAACATTAGCTAAAAAAGCCAACGTTTGAACTGAGGATGTGACCAAAGTCATGAACCTCTGGATACAAAGGTCCCACACAGCTCGGAACTACACCGTATAGCTTAAGTACTGCGTTGCCGACATCAGCTCAAAAAGCCAACATCTGAACTGAAGATGTGACCAAAATCACGAACTTCTAGACAAAAGATTCCACATAGCTCAGACCCACTCCGGACAGTGTAAGTGTTGCGCTGCTGACATTAACTTAAAAGGACAACGTCCGAACTGAGGATGTGACCAAGTTCATGAACCTCTGGACACAAAGATCACATAGAGCTTAAACTTACATCGAACAGCATCGGCGCCTATGCTGCGCTGTTGAGATCAGCTCAAAAAGCCAATGTCCGAACTGAGGGTGTGACCAAGGTCACAAACCTCTGGACACACTGGTCCTACATAGCTCAGACCCACTCTAAATAGTACAAGTGTTGTGGTGCTAACGCAAGTCTAAAAAGGCATCCGCCTAAAGTAAGGAGCCCAGCCTTGAAGCCAACCAAAATTATGAAACAAGTCCGATGTGCGCACCTTCAGTGAACATATCAGCTATTGAACAAGCTAGGATCTTTGAGAAAGTAAGATCATCAAAAGTTGGGTCAGAAGTTAGAGATCAAACCGTTGAAGTTTGAGGTCAGTTATATTCTGAGGTCAAACGAATCATTCAAACAAATCGGAAAATAAAGGACAAAGCTATAAGAAAAGAAATTTTCATTAATAAAGTAGTTCACTAAATTACGAAGGAAAGTTCTGAAATGCCAAAAGATTACATGATCATCTAAGCTAAGAGAGGCCAAGCTCAGTCTTGGCCTTCGGGGTGATCTTCCTCTCCAGAAGAAGGAGAATTAAACTTGGAGTTTTTCTTGAGCTCGTCCTTCAAGAACTGGACATCCCAGTCTGGATGCTTCTCCACAACAGTCTCAATTAGCTTTTCCATGGTGAGGAAGTAAACCTTCTCCTGGTCGGCCAAGTATGCATCTAAGGACCTGAACTCGTCCACAGCTTCTTCTTTGTCCACCGACCTCTCTAGGGTAGCTCGGAGATCCGCTTGGTACATTTCCAATGAAATCTCCAGCTCGGACTTTCCACTCTTCTCTTCTTCTCTTCTTCCACTTGGTGTGCCAAAGCCTGGAGCTCGGACTCCTTCGTGGCGAGCTTTTCCTCTTTCTTCTCCAGTTCCTCTACGGCCTCAGAGCAGAGCCTCATTTCCTCATCCAGGTCAGTCAGAGCCTTCCAACCTTCTTTCTTCATCCTCTGAAAATCTACCAAGTAATGTCATATCAGCCACGTGAGATTCTTCAAAACGGATCAGAAAAATAGTACGAATTAAAGGCCATCCCTGACTAAAGTGAAAAGTAGGCCTTGGGAGTAATTGTTGATTTGACCTATCACGATCACCTAAGGACCCCCTATCCAAAGGAGAGAGGTCCTACCAAACTCCCAAGATAGAGGTCCTACCTAACCTCCAGGAAAAGAGACACTATCGTCCAAGAGGAACTACCTCGATATAGTCCTATCTCGATATATCAGGTCAAATCTCGATATCTCAGGTCCTACCTAACCCCCACGAAAAGGGACACTATCGTCCAGGAGGTCCTACCTCAATATATCAGGTCTTACCTCGATATCTTAGGTCCTATCTAACCTCCACGAAGAGGGACACTATCTTCTAGGAGGTCCTACCTCAATATATCAGGTCTTACCTCGATATCTCAGGTCCTACCTCGATATATCAAGTCCTATCCTCGATATTTCAGGTCCTACCTATCCCCTACGAAGAGGGACACTATCGTCTAAGAGGTCCTACCTCAATATATCAGGTCCTACCTCAATATTTCAGGTCCTACGTAACCTCAACGAAGATGGACACTATCGTCTAGGAGGTCCTACCTCAATATATTAGGTTTTACCTCGATATCTCAGTTCCTACCTTGATATCTCAGGTCACCCCCTCGAAGTAGGACGTCCTCGTCCAGGAGGTCCTACATATACACCTCAGGTCATACTGCAATCGTCTACAGTCAATAAAAGATCACATATGTCAGATGTCAGATGTCAGGCCGTCTGCCTGTCAATCGTAATTAATGCAGATGTCGTCTCACATTTAATACCCTAAAATAAAAGGTCGTGTAAGCATTTAAAGCCTAGCTTGGCATTAAATGTAAATAATCATTACACATCTCCTATAAATAAGAGACTTAAATGTCCCAACAAATGACATTCAATGGCGGATAATAAACAGCATACTCGAAAGGAACTTATAAACACGTCTTCTGTTATAATTCTCGTATCTAGTTCAGTTCGGCCACGTCCGACCTAACTTCTTAACATTAAGTTGGCTTAGAAAATACAGTGTCATTTTCCAACGTCAACAATATATATAACTATATAAGGGTTTGTGCTACTTCTTTTTAAAATGTTGACATTTTAAGAGCTTTATCTAAAGAAAAAAAAGTATTCTAAAAACCTATTTATTCTCAAATTCATATCCGAAGAGTCATTAAATAATATAAAAATCAAGTGTCCAACAGCAAATATGTGCTGAAATGAAGTTGATTTTTCATTTTTTAGTATTTTTATAAATTAAAGATAAGGAGCTCACACCCATTAGGTAAAATTAGCACAAAGCCAGGTTTTTTATATTATAAGGTTTAAAAAGCCCACTTCAAGGAACTTAACAAAAATTACATATTTTTCAAGAAATGGGTGCAACAAAAGCAATCTAGCAAAGCGCCAAGGTTCTACACAGCCAAAAATTCTAAGGAAACAAAAAATGTTTTCTAACAACACTAAGAACAAAACCTATATTGAGAAAATGAAATTTAAGATGTCAAAAAAAAAATTGAAATTTCTACGCAGGAGACCAAGGAACCCATGAAGCCATCAAAATCAACATGGGTTATGTGCTGAAAGTTTCTATCATGTTGGTCCCAATAAAATCCAGCACCGAGAGAACTAAAATAGTGTAAGAAAATTAAAGAGAACACGTGATTGTTCACCACTTATGGTTCTGATGTTTAGCCTAATGGCCTACTCACTTGTTGAACATCTCCTAATAGATAATGCTTTAACACTAAACAAAAACTTCAGGATCAACAGCAAAATACAAACCACTCACTTTCTTTAAACAATAGAAAAAAAAAAACACCTCTCTCAACAACCACAAAGGTTACTGATTACAAAAAACCGTCCAAACCTTACCTCTAACAAATTACATCGATGAAAAGAAAAAGAAAAAGAAGAAGAACCCTAGAGGGAGAAAAAAAGAAAAAGTAAAGTGATTGGTCATAACGCTCCAACTTCACATATGGGGCTTCATCCACTCAAATACAGAAGGCTCCAGAAGAAATCAATACAGCAGTCCAACATGTCAGGTGTCACCATCTCACTAAAGGTGCAACTTTCAAATGAGAGTTGTCACTTTAGAAAATGCGACTTCAAATAAACTATTGAGCTCCAACTTGGATCGGGCCAACTTGTATCGGATGGATCAAATGGGCAGCACAAGCCCAACATACTCTACATTGCTATCATTTGAGTCATGTGCTAGAGACTACCATCACATTAAGTTCATTTGCTCATGTATATGCACTTACAGAACATAGTTAGCCACAATCAATATTCAAGAGGTTTAAACAACTTTTTAATTTATTTAAGGATAAAACTTTAGTTTCCATATCTGATGTACTAAGAGTTATGATTTTATTCAACTTAATAAGCCCTTTTCTATAACATCTCTTATAAAATGAAATTTTACCTCAATATGATTTTTCCTATCATGAAAGACATGATTATTACTTAACTGAATTGCGTTTTGACTGTCATAATACAATATTACTTCCTTATCAATTTCACTAAGCCCTTTAACCATATGAGACTTTAATTGCATATGTAGCTGCAATGTACTCAGCTTCTACTGATGATGTTGATGACAGATGGGGCCGGTTTTGGGTTGAGGCGATTGAGGCAATCACCTCGGGTCCAATTCTATAAAATATATATATATATATATATATATATATATATATATATATATATATATATATATATCTGTGATTACTGAAGTTGGCTCCCTAAAAAAAATTGTGCAAATATGGTCCAAAATCAAAGAAGACCCATTTTTATTACTCTGCCTATGTTTGTTGTTTTTTTTTTCTTTTTCGTTTTTTTAGTTTTAAGTAAACAATTAATTTCGTAAAAGGCTTGTGGGTTTTGAATGCATACTATAATTTGGGAAGCCCATTGGAGACCTAATTTGTGGAATTCACCTCAGTCTTCGAAAATCACAAGACCGACCCTGATGACAAAGCCACCAACTTTTGAAGTTAAAATTTCCAACTACCATTTATAGTAAACACATAGGCTGAAGTATTTTTCTATTGGCTTTGTCCCCAATATAATTAGAATCACCAAAGCCTCTTAAACATATTCCTTCCTTTCTCTGTTTGAACTCTAGGCCTAAGCTAGAGGCCCTTTTAAGTTTCTAAATAGCCATTTCATGAAAGCCCAATGATACTCACTTGGATTAGCCATGAACCTACTTAGGACACTTATAGCAAGAGCAGGTCTAGTACAAACCATCATATACATGATTGACCCTAAATCATTAGCATATAAATTTTTTCCCATTCTTCTTTAATTTTAGGAAACTGATAAGAGGATAATTTAAAATAATTTGTTAAGGGTAAGGATATACACTTAGCTTCTATCATGGATAATTTGTAAAGAACTTTAGCGATGTAATATTGTTGATTTAGAAACAAAGTATTTATGGTCCTATTCTATTTTTATTCCCATACCAAGAATTTTTTTAGCAAGTCCTAAGTCCTTCATTTCAAATTCATTGTTAATTTTTTTTTTCTTAATAACATGAATCTCTTTGATGTTATGACCTGCTAAAAGTATGTCATCAACATAAAGCAATAGGTAAATAGAATCAGGACCACAATTTCTTTTATAATAAAAACATGGATCAAAATTATTTTTATTAAAGCTAATACTTTGAATATAAGAACTAAACTTGTTGTTCCACTGCCTAGGGGCTTGTTTTAAGCCATACAGGAACTTTTTAAGCAAAAATACTAATTCGCCTTTTTCCAAATTTCTCAAAACACTTTGGCTGAGGAGACTTATATATGGTTTTTTCTAAATCACCATTCAAGAAAGTTGTCTTTACATCTAGCAGTCCAATTCCCAATTGAATTTGGCCACTAGTAAAAGCAAGATTCTATAGAATTCTACTTAACTACATGAGAAAAATCTCATTGTAGTCAATACAATCCATTTTGGATGAAAACCTTTACTACCAATCTAGCTTTATACCTTAGATTACATTCACTTTGTTCCCATTCTTTTATTTTATAAATTCATTTGCAATTAAACACTTTTTGTAATTTTGGTTTATTTACTCAAACTCAAGTCTTGTTCTTAATCAAAGATTGCATCTCTTCTTACATTAGAATCAGTTCTTTGCATCTTTAGAATTAAGAGTTTCTTTGTAAGTGACAAGTTCACTTCGTAAACGGTTTGAGCAGTAAAGGCAAACACTGAATCAGCCTCACCTAACCTTGCTGGAGGTCTTATATTTATTCTTCTTTATCTATCTCTAACAAGTTGATAGTCTTATAGAGTTGGAGAAACACGTTCTTCCTCACTTTGGTTTTTTTCTATAGTAACTTCATTAGCTTCCTGATTTTGAGGATCAATTTGTTCTTCATCTTCAGGAAGCCCCACCTTAAATTGAGTGAGGTGTATAAGATTTTATTCTGTTTTTCAACATAACTCTCATTTCAGAAATTGGGTTTTTATTTTTAAGTAGAGCATTATTCTTTCATTAAAGACAACATTTTTGTGTATTATCACTTTATACCCTCTTGTTTCTCTAACCCATAGCCTATATCCCTTGACCCCATCCCCATAACCAATAAAAACACATTTTAATATTTTGAGTTCTAACTTTCCATAATCTTTATGTGCATAAGCCACACACCCAAAGATTCTTAAGTTTCAGTAGTCAGGATTGTAACCATTCTTTATGGAATAAGGAGTTTTATGACTTATTTCCATAAAGAGTTTTATGACTTATTGCGCTTGAGCGACGTCAGTTTATAAGGTAAGGAGTTGTTTTCATAGCTTTTCCCCAAAACAGCTTGGGAAGGCCAGAACTATGCAACATACATATCACTTTTTATAATATAATTATATTCATCCTCTCTGCCACTCCATTTTGTTGTGAGGTGTAAGTGACAATTTTGTGCCTAAGAATGCCATATTCTTTACAAAGATTATCAAATTCATAATTGCAAAATTTTAATTTATTACACATTTATTTTCTTATTAGTTTGATTTTCTATTAAAGTTTTTCAGTCCTTAAAGGTCTGAAAGGTTTCAGATTTTGACTTCAAGAGGAATCCAAAATTTCCTTGAGAAGTCATGTGTTGAAAAAATCTACAAGAAACCAAACAAATAATGTAATAAATTTATACTAACATTATTTCAGATTCAAAAAAATTAATAAGAAACAAAAGACTCTCCTTGTTCGTGGCTGCTGCCTCTTCCCGATTGAATAAAGGATTTGACCTTCATCTCGTCTTGCAAGCAATTCTTCGTATATTTCGAGGGCTCAAACAAATAGTCTTAGAATCATAATCTAAACCTTCCAAGAACATGAGCACGAGTCTCATCGGATCCTTAGACTAAACCCAAAATCAAACCATTCCAATTTCCATCGGAAACCATATACCAATATATGCATTCACCATATGAGGAAGAAGGAGGAAGTGATTTCGGCCAAGAAGTTAACCAGAGAAGAGAAGAACAGAGAGCTGTAATTTTCCATTGTTGATGTCATGAAAAAGATGATGTATTCAATTAGCAGCCAAAAGAGGTAAACAAAAATGCTGAAACCATAATATGTTGTAACAAATCAACCGTAGGAATAATCTCAGTCATTGATTAAACCAATGGCTGAGATTAACTCAAACAAGCACACATCCGGGTGAATCCAAATTGCCCAATTAATGTTTGCCATGTGGACAAATGCCACAACCACATTACACGGGTTTTGAGACACATTTTTTTACATCATCAATAACTAATAAATAAAATCTAAAACCAGTACAAGTATTTATAGGGACAAGACCCCAAAGATCTGCATTTAAATAGTCTAACACAGAAGTGGATTTATGGACACCAACTTTAAAAGGCAGCTTGCTTTGTTTTATTATAACCCACTTCTTAAAGGAAGGTAACTTTTTTATTTTATCTTTGCCAAACAAACCCTCAATTTTTAGAATTTGCAGCCTTTTATCACTAATATGCCCAAGTCTTTTATGCCAAACATCTTATCTGTCATGTTGAGTGATTATAGTTGCTAGGCTACTGCCTATTAGGAGTGTAGCTTCCAAAGTAGCTTATTTTCTTTTGGTATGTTACTTATTTCAGAATTTTCTTTGCATATTTTTGTATGTCATTTTCATATTTCAATGTTGTAATTCTGTCATCTAAAATTCCTAAGGAGATCAGATTCTTTGTAGTTGAGTGACATGTCTTATTTTTCCAATATCAATCAGTGTTCTAAAAGGCACGCCTAGGCTCGATGCGTTTGTAAAACGCATTGCATTGATGGTATGCGCGTAAAAATACTGTCAACTCTTTTTGTTGACCGCCTATGAGAGAATATGCGAGAATAAACACGATTAGGTGAGAATAAGCAAAAATAAACGCGATTATGCGCGAATAAAAGCGATTATTTTGGTAGTGGTTTGATAATTTAAAGTATATTAAAATTTTCCAACTTTTTTCATGTAGGTACACTCCAAGAAGAGGAACCGCTTAGATGCCACAATGATGAAAAATCTAGTTTATGTCCAATTTAATGCAAGGTAACAAAAAGAAGAGGGTGAAGGATAAATTAGAAATTCTACTAGCAAGTGATGCTAGTAATGCACAATCTTGGATTGTTGAGGGTTGTGATGAGGTGGAGAATGTAATCTTACAACATACAAGAGGTACTATAAATGGTCAAGATGAAATAAGGGAGCTCGACGAAAATAATTTTGTATCTGATGGCACGGGAGATGAGTTAGATGAAAAAGAAGAGCTTGACTTAGAATCTGACAAAGTTTTAGACAAAAGTTAAGCTATATTTGTATGTAATCTAATTGTAGGAAATTATTAAGTAATTCATGTTTATGTTTGTGGTAGTTGTAATTTACTAACTTTTGAAAACTGTAATGTTTTGCTGTTATTTTGTGATCTAATTGTAGGCTATGTTATTAAAATTAGGCCTGCAATTTTAATTTTGAACCACGTTGAATGTGATATTTTGAACCATAATATATGCCTTAATATTAATTTAATTTTTCTGCTTTGTACAACATGCATCTAATTTTGAAAATTCGTGTATTTTTTATTTATTTTGAAAATTAGGCCTGTAATTTTGTAAACTAAATCAGTAAATTGTAGACTATGTTATTAAATAGGCTATGTTATTAAAATTTAAAATTTGAACATTAAAAAAATTAAATTCGAAAATGTATTTTGACGCCTAGGCTTCGCATAGGCGCGCTTAGACCTATAATTATTGATGATTCACCTCGCCGCCTCGTCATACATTACGCATTTTAGAACCTTGATATCAATACATTGTTGTTTTAAAGTTGTAAGATTACCTTTTGAATTACTTTTTTTTACAACATATATCATTTCCCACCCAACCCAACTCAACCCAACCCAACCCAACCCAACTCAATTCACTTCCAGAAATTCAAAAAATCAACCATTTACATGGCACATGTGAAAAGGTGCCCCTTGAGTCAAGAATCCAATCTTGACTATTAGATAAGGTGGAGGTCATATAGATCTGACCATTTGCTGTTGGTAATTCATTATAGGCGATTGCAGCTGCACCAAGAGGTGTCAAATGGGCCAAGTGGCTCTTTGGCTCACTATCTCAACCCATTTTAGCTCTGCCCATAATGGACTCGGGCTCGTCGTGGGACAAGCCCAAGCATGGATTGAGCCCAAAAAATTAAAGAGCTCGACACATGGACGAGCCTGCTCGTGGAAGATCCCAACGAGCCGGCTCGTCTAGACTCATGGGCAAGGCCCTTTTGGGTGGCTCGAAAAAAATATTCAAAGCTCAAACACAAAGAAAAAACGAGCTGAGCTTGTGGGCCGCTCAACTCAGCTCAGCTCATTCGACCCATGAGCCAAGGGTCGAACCGAGTGGCCCTTAGTGGGGCGAGCCGAGCCCATTACCACCCCTAGTTGCACCTTCAATAGTATTTTTATCCTTCAACTCAGCTATTTTTTTATAAAATGCTCTGTCTTTACACATAAATAGCATTTCCCCCTTTAGTTGACTTAGATTTTGACTTAGCTTTATCTTTTTCGGTTGGACCCTTTTATTATTATTAAATTCTTTATTAGAATTATTAATTTGTTTATTATGGCTTTTACCCTTTGCCATTAAACTCTCACTCCATGTTTGTTGTTTTTGTTCACTTTTGAACTCTAACTCTTTATTTGTAATGCAATTTGAGATTATTTCAACTATAAGAGCTTCTCTACTATATTCTAAAGCATTTTTAATGTCTTTATATTTTTTTCCTAAACAATTTAAGAGGGCAACCAATTTTTGACATTCAGATAAATTTTAATCTCAGTTAGCCAAATCTTTTATTATTTTGCCAAATCTAACCAATTTTCCTTCTAAGCTGATATTTGGGTCAAACTTGATGCTGTAATATTGTTTTAGACATTAATTTGGAAGTGTTTTAGACACAAACATGGAATCTAGTTTTGTCCAAACTTGTGTAGCTATTGTAGTGTGTAGAAAGATAGAGCTCCATGAAATCTCATCCAGCTTCTTTTTCTTACTGTCCTCAAGGTCTGTAGGTCATTACTTATCAATGGCTTCACTACACACATATACTGTAACAAAACAGACTCTATCTTTTGGCATCAAAGATTAAAGTCTTCATTGTCAAACTAGACTTTTACTTCAAACCTAGTGGAGAACATTCTACTCTTCTCCCAAGATACTAAGTCTTAGTTAAAGCACATAAAGTCAATTCATAAACTAAATTCACACAAGAATTTTATGAAGAGTAGAGCACAACCTAAAAACACTCAGAAAACCAGACAAGAGTTCAATAAAATAAATTTGAACACTTTTACAAAGAGATGCAGTGAATAAGTAAACTAGATAACAGTTTCAAGAAAATACTAAACCTTGCAAACATAACCTTCAGATTCTAAGATCCTCGCAGGATATCTTAGAAAAAGGGCATTTAAGCAATTTTTGTGCTTTGAACTTCCCTTAACCTATCATATATAGTGTCAAAGGAAAATTTAAACAAGATATTACCAGTATTTTCTCAAAATAAATGAAAACAAGGGCAAAAGATACCCAAGAAGAATTCCCTTCGAAGA
This sequence comes from Forsythia viridissima, assembly GCA_030279155.1. Classification (NCBI taxonomy): domain Eukaryota; kingdom Viridiplantae; phylum Streptophyta; class Magnoliopsida; order Lamiales; family Oleaceae; genus Forsythia; species Forsythia viridissima. The sequence continues at coordinate 44,885,553 of CM059042.1, forward strand.
GGTATTTTTATTTACAATTGATTTTCACCAAGAAATTTGCTGGTTTAGTGTTATTCAACCCTAGAGTGCACATATCATATAATTTTCACCAAGAAAATCAAAGTTCAAGAGATTATCACCAAGAACATTCCAGATCTAAGTCAAATCTAAAAATAATTTCTCCAAAAATTAGAGTTTTCCATTCTGATACCATTGTTGGTCCCCATAAAACCCAATCGGCACCCAGATGACAAAAATAGTGCAAGAAAATTAAAGAGAACACAAGATTTTTCACATTAAGAATCCGAATGTTTAGTATAATGGCTTACTCACCCGTTGAGCATTCCCTAAGGGATAATGCTCTAGCACTATGCAAAACTTCAAGAATAGCGTTAAAATACATTGTTTTACAAAAGACACAAACCACACACACTCTCTAAACAATACAACAAAAACACATCTCTCCGCAACCATAGATGTTACTATTCACGAAGAACCGTCCAAACATTCTCTCTAACAAATTGCACGAAGTAACTTTGTAAACCAGGCTGGAAAAAAAAAAGGACCCTAGAGAGAGAAGAGAGGGAAAGTAAAGTAATCAATCATAACACACTAATCCCACATATGAGACATCATCCACTCAAATACAGAAGGTTCTAGAAGAAATCAATCAAGCCGTCCAAAATGTTAGGTGTCACCATCTTATTATATGTGCAACTTCCAAATGAGAGTTGTCACTTTAGAAAATGTGACTTCAAATAAAGTTGGATAGACTGTTGGGTTCCAACTTGGATCGGGCCAACTTGTAATAGATGGACCAAATGAGCAACACAAGCCCAACACCCATGATTTCCATTCATTAAATCATGGCCAACAAAAAACCATTGTATAGTTTTATCAAATTCCAACACAAATCAAAATTTATTAAAGAAGGATTTAATAAATTTTGCACGAAATAAATTACCCGCAAATCATCGAAATTGAACTCTACAACCAGGAGTGAAGGGGACCCGAGAGTCCCAGCCCCCATGAATTCTTTTTTTTTTTTAAAGAAAAAATTTAAATAAACATTAGTATAATAATAATAACTTTAGAGTGTTACTAATAATTTTTCACTTCCTAAGTGGTTCAAGCTTAAATTAGTTTCCTTGAATACCAACGTTCAAATCTCAACGACTAGTTTTCTGTTTTCGAACGATTATTTAGTGCACCCTAACATTTAACACGTCATATAATCTTTAAGATCTAAACATTTCCTTCCTTTTCAATCTCTAAATACAAAAGAAAAACCTTTTTTAATGCAGAAATCTCGTCAAAATTTAGTTGAATGCACGACCATTTACGAAGATATTTGTGCAAAATGTTCGAAGAAGATAAATACAGTAATAACAATGAGTTTTTCAACACTTTTTAGTTAACTCAAACGTAATTATATTTTTTTCATTATTTCGTTTGTGGACTTCATTTTCGTATTATATGTATCGATTATTTTGTGTTTTCTTAACAATTTTTTAAAATAAAATAAGTAGCTTTTTTTTTTCTCAAATGTCGCTCTTTCTATCAAGTATCGTTACGCCGCAAACCGTCGTAGTGCCATCAACCACCGTAGGCCTCCCCAAATCAAAATTCCTCGCTCTGCCATTGTCTTCAGCCTCCAAACGAAATAATGAAAAACACGTAGAAGGCCTTGTTTCGATCAATCTCTCTCTCGAACCACGTCTCAAATTATGAAAACTACAATCCTTCCGAAACAAACAAAAACACAACGTTAAGTATTTGGGATGGCCCGCGCCAAGAACTTTCTAGGGAAAATGAAAGTGTAGATAGAGAGAGAAATTGGAGGAGGAAAAAAAAAGGTGTAAAGCGACATTAGATAGAGAGACAAAACATAGGCCCCGTTTGAGATTGATTTTGGAGTCCAACTTCTGATTATTTGACAATTAGAAGTTATTTTATGTGTTTGGTAAATTTTTAAAAAGTGATTCTAAAAGAATCTGTATCATCTGGCAGCAAATTTTGAAAAATAGCAAATGTGTAGCTTTTCAGATTCTACTTTTAGCTTTTCTATCTATCTATTATTAAAATACTAATTTTGACATTAATTAATTAATGTAATTCTTTTTATGTCACATATTTATTAATATTTTAATTATAATGCATCTCCACAAATAATTTAAATTTAAATTTAATTATTTTTTGTACAATATTAATATGTTTTTATTTTTTAATGTTTTAAAATTTTAAGATTTAATAGATATATATTATTTTTATTTTAAAATAATTAATTTTTATTTAAAAATAATTATAGTAAATGTATTGTCTTAAAAAAATATTTGATAATATTACATATTGTTATAGAAGTAAAATATTTTACAATACTACTCATAGTAATAATAATACAAAATAATATTATTATAATCAATATCTATTTTAGTAATTTTATACAATCTCAGTAATAAATCACTTTTGTTATCAAACGCTTAAATACTGATTTTGAAATATACTCTAATTATGAAACAAGATTTTACCAAACATTTATCTAATTTTTTTCACAGTTAATTCTTTCTGCATCACGGCAAAAGCTGATTCTCTTAAAAGTATAGCAATACTAAACCAAGCCTTAGTGCTTGTTTGATAATTTTTTTTAAAATTATAAGCAGTAAACCTTACAAGATATGTAGATAAAAAATAGATAAAACTTAAAGATCCCACAAAAAATATATATAAAAAGTAATATTTGACTAATTCATAACTACTTATAAACACACACACAAACATATGATAGTCTATATGCAAGATGTGCAAAAAGTAGGGGTGGGCGTGGGTCAGGTTGGGTCGGTTTTGGACCCAACCAGACCCGAACCGAACCCAAAAAAATTTCGGTTTGGCAAAAGCCAAACTGAAACCAAAAAAAAAAAAACTGAAAAAATGGGTTCGAAACCGACCCGAACTGATTCGGGTCAGTTCAATTAGGGTTTTAAGTTTCGGGCCCGGTTAAAAAATAAAATTTTATTATTATTATTATTTTTTCAAAATCGAGTTGGTTTCGGATTGGGTAAAACCCAACCCGAAACCGGCCTGACCGGACTCAAAAATCGATCTAAACCGACTCGAGTCGATTTGTCGATTTTGCGAGTTTTTTGTCCAATCCTAACCAAAAAAAAAAGGCAAAACAACGCCGTTCTGTGCAAACTAGAGCCAAAACAACGCCACAAAGTAGGGACCCACCACCAGGAGAAAATGGAAAATAAAATCCCTGATTTGGTTCAAAACGACCTCGTATTTGACCAAAATCTTAGGAACAGTTACATTTTTACGTTAGGTTTAGGATAGGATAGATTTACATTTTTACGTTAGGATTAGGATTTACATTAATTTCCTCGAAGAATTTGCTGTCTCAAAGAGTCCTTTTCAACCACGTGATTAAAGAGATACATAGCTGAACTATCTCTTCGGGTTTAACGATGCATCAAACGGTTGTAGCTTTCCGAGTTTTAATCGAACGTTAATAGCAGCATTATCATCCCTAATTGTATTTACAGGATCACAAAAATCCTAACCCTGATTGCAGAGAAATAGAGGAGGGGACGCTCGAAAATTGGGTTTTAGAAATTATTTTTATATTTTTCCCCGAAGGAAAATATGGGGTCGATGAGTTCTGTGGAGTTGAATTACCTCGTCTTTCGTTATCTCCAGGAATCAGGTACTCTTCCTCTGTTTTCTCTCGCTATATGTCTGATTAAGATTTGATACAAACGCTTTTTGGGTCTTATTAGGGTTTTTTTTGTTTTTGATGTTTAGTGAATGTTATGTTTTCGGAGTATTGTTTTTTACGTTTATGGCATCACTAGCGAGAGTGCCGTTCGATCCGTGCTTGTAATTTTGGTTTATTCAATGTTTTATTTGGAGTTTTGTAATTTGCAGGTGATGAGAAACAGTTTATTTTGCTTCTTTTGGGGGGGGGGGGGGAATTATAAATGCGTAGGGTTCATAGTCGGAAAAACAACAAAACAACGTGATTGTGAATTGAGTTTTGTTTATTCATTGTCTTATCAATTTTAATTTATTTAAGATAATTGCAAAATGAAAAAGAATGTTTTTTTATGGTTAGAGATTTTTGTTTGGGTTTAATGTTGGGAGAGAGAGGAATGTATATAGAAGTCTTTTGAGTGTAACGTGGCTCGACCACATAAACTCATAAGAACATCATGTGATCAGGAATATTCAAATATGAAAGCATTTAGTGATGTATTGAAAAAACAAGATATTTTATAATATCAAAGTGAATTTTGTTACATATTCTAGTTTCTTAAAGCAACTAGCCACTAGCCACTAGCCACAAGGACTATTTTGATTGATAATTCTCATATATGCATTAAGGTGTTCATTTGGATAAGTCCAGCCTAGTTCTAGCCTGTTCAATAATTGGTTCGGTCTGCTTAACTTTTCCACAAGCCATTATCAACCCTACTCAAGATTACTTATTGTCGACCCAATTATTAAATGACATAGTTTTGAAGCTTAAGATCGATTAAATCATCAAATAATGAGCTTGGATGAGTCAAAATGAGACAAACCCTGAGTTGTTCTTTCTACAACTCTACCTCCCATATCTGAATATTATGAGCACGGTTCCTTTTTCTATTCTGCATTGTAGATGCTTGTCCTTGCAACTTATGTTCATTTTTCTCTTGAAAAAGCCCTTACTTGAGTTGGCTAGCAATTTTATGTTACACACTTAAAGTCGGTCTTTAGAAAGGCTAAATCAGATATCATGACATTTTGTCTCCGTGAGGCGAGGTGTTTTATCTTCTTGAGGCAAGACACGGGCCTCGACACATCGCTTACTCCCATTTTTCCTTCATTAAGTGTGTTTACATACTAAGCCAAAAATAGAAAAAATTTCCAGTCTGCATTGTCTTCGAGTTAACTTCAGGGGATTTTTAATGGTTTTCATAAGTTTTACAGGGTTTTGCACCACCATTTTTATTAGTTATGACTCGGATGCGCTTTTCTCAAATTAAAAAATTAAACAAATTACACTCTTTGAAGTTCTGCTTGACATAAATAAAGTTGGAAACTGCGGAACACAAATAATCCTAATTTTTGTTGCTCAGACTGAGGGGTAGGGTTAGATACAGGTGTGGTCCAAGTTTCTGACACGAGAACTGCCAAGTTTTTAGGTTTCTATCGCTATTTGTTTTTGGGAAATATGTAGCTAATTGTAGGCCAAAGTTTCTTTAATATGTATATGTTTATGTATATGTATATGTATTTACAATTTTTGAATTTTAAGAGGTAAAAAGAAAAGGCCTTCTGAGGAAAGCGAAGGTCTCCCACTTTACATCTTTATCAATCAATAAAGCTATATATCAACATAACACGTTGTGCATTAAACTATGTCAGGTTTTTCCCACACAGCTTTTGCTTTTGGGTACGAGGCTGGTATCAGCAAGAGACCTATTGATGGCAATTTGGTTCCACCAGAAGCTCTAGTCAAATTTGTGCAGAAAGGAGTTCAATACATGGAGATGGAAGCAAATTTGAGCAATGTTAGAAAGTCTATCCATATATAGGCGACAATTTTTGTTTATCTTAATCTGGTTTTCTTTTTAATAAAGAGAAGGCATTTAACTCGTTTAGTGTTTGTTTCATTGTGATCAGGCTGACGTTGACGTGGATGAAGACTTCTCATTTCTACGACCTTTGGATCTCATCAGCAAAGATGTTAGTGAACTGCATAAAATTGTAAAGGACAGGAAGGAAAACCAACATGAGGCTGGGGGAAAGGAATTGGATAGAGGACATGAAGGAGCAAGTATGCGCGTGGAAGATAAGGACAAGGACGGAAAAAATATGGAGAAACAAGATACGGAAAGAGAACGTGGAAATGACAAAGATAGAGTCGAAAACGATAATAAGCGATTAAAAAAGCGGCATGAGGATCAGAATAACTGAGGAAAGCTTATTGATCAAGAACACAAGAAGCCGTCAATCAAGAATAGGATTTCTCGGTGTAAAACTTATGGCGTGTTTGGTAAGATAGGCTGGATAGTACTTAATAATGTTAAAGAAAAAAAAGAAAGTTAAAATCTAGTCTAGTCAAGTATTGCGTACTCAAGATGCTATTAGGTTAGTATTCAAGTGCACCGTATTTTTCTTCTCTCTCTCTTCTTTGAGCCTTTGGGATGGGATTCGTTCAGTTAGGTGAATTTGTTTGCTATGGCCTCTTTAATGTTGTCATCTTATTGTACAAATTTGATGCTACTAGATTTCATATGGCTTTCTTAGTTATGGGTTTTGGTAGCCGGCATCTCTGAGTTTGTCTATTCTTACTTCTCGAAAGAAAAAAGTAAAATACATTTTTCCTTGTATGCTCAGTGTTACAGTTTATGTGTCGAACATATATTCTGATCTTCAGATTGTGTAAATAGGACAAGAATTAAGAATATCTATAACGCCTCATTTCCATTCCAGTGAGATCCCTAGATTTGTAAGTGCTAATTTTCGAAGGACATAGCTGAGGCATGAGTATTTTTATCATCTTTAATCCATTTGGTTTAAACCACATCCTAAAGTGCACCGCTGAATTTTTTTTTTTTTTTTTTTTTTTTTTTTTTTTTTTTTGAAGTGTTTATAAATTTTGAATCTTGTAAAATATGTAGATAATAAATAAATAATAAATTGTGAATATTGCGAATTGTGTAGATAAAAAATATATTTGATCGGTTTAAATTATAATTTAAGTTTAACCAAATAAACTGTAAGAAAATCAAAGCCGCTTCAAAGAGGGCAGATAGCAAAAGAAATGCTACCCCCAATGGGATCGAGAAACTACTTTTACCTTGTTCAAATAACAATCGGGGTCAAACTTTATAATCACACCATAAATGTGCTTAATTAATAGTTTTACTAGTCACTAGATGCTATTTTGCTGATGTAGATAGTAGACAGTCTGTTTTTCCTTGTAATTTTACATTCTTTCTTTTTGTATATCCAATCTAATAAAATTTCACATTCATCTCTTCACTGTATCTTTGTAACATGGGCACTCCAACTTGTTTCCATTCCATATGTCCCCGTTAGGAATACAGTGGCACTTCGGGAAGCATAAGCCACGGTAGGTAGAGAAAAGTCTTCCCGCATGCGTTTGCACACCTAGCAGTGCACTTGCGCTGCAAGAACCTGGAATTGATCAATAGAACAGTTTTTTTCAGAGCAAAGAGTTCCTGCATGTGTGAACCACTATAAATCTGTATGTGCGGGTAACCTATGCATATATAAGAGAAAACTGAAAACAGAGAGAGAATCAGCAGCAGCATTAATAGAAATGCACGTTTGGTACGCAGTTTCAGACAAGGATTAGACAGTACAACAAACATGACTTGAGCTTCTACTTTAATATTGTCTCATCCCATGTATTCTATCCAACCAAACAAGCCAGAGTCGTAAAGGGGAGGGAATCCACGAGAATGATAAAAGCTTACAGCCAATACACATGTTGAGGTCAATAGCTCAGTTACTTTTTCACTCAGTAATGAAAAAAGGATCATCATCCCCCCCCCCCCCCCCCCCCCAAGCAACTCCATGGGGAGAATAGATGGAGGAAAAGTAATCTCCTTACTTTGTTTCCTTAAGAGAGAAGGAGCAAGACGGTAGTGCCTTTATTTAGTTATATAGATATTCTGATATGATGATCTCGATAGTCCGTATAAGATGAAGAACGAGCTATATTTGAGATGTTCGTTCGTTGATATGTCCAATTCTAGAAGTTAGTCCTCTCGTAGACCCTCTCTTACTGTCAAACAAGCAACTTTTTTCTTTATTTATAACTAAAGATCTAATTGCAACTTACAAGGTTAAGCAAAAATGTCTAAAATGAAGATCAACATTGGAATCACAAACCAATGTCAGCTGATGTAAACATGTAAATATAACAAATAACCAATAAAATCAAAATTAAATGAATTATTTTTAGCACGTACATCTGATAGGAAATATAGATCCAGTCTTCAGGGGTATTCTTCGGCAGGGCGATTTGATGAAAGTAAGTTGACCTGCACGAAGATTTCGTTTAAATAACTGTTCTAGAATGAATGTCGAACATGAAATAAGATGAAGATAAATTATGTCAAAAAGTTACATTAATAATCTCCCAATGCCGGCTCGGTCGAACATAGGCAGCTAGAACAGCGAAGTGAAAATGCTGTTTCGAGAAAGATTACGTCAATATCTAGTATGTTAGATTATAAAAGGTAATAACAATTTCCATATGAAAGTAAACTGTTCATTTCAACAACTTCTCGTCTCTTGTATTTTTCGGTTTTACATTTTGAGCATTAGTAGTGAAAGGAACTTACTCTAAAGGGATCACTTCTCAAGGATTGCACAAAAATTGAGCTCCCCGAGCCACCATCCTGGAAAGGAACAGATAGCAACTTCTTCATAACAGATTTATACAACGAATGTTGCTAAAATCTACTTAGGCAGATTCTAAATTCGGAAGTTGTTGAAACAATGGTGAATCTACCTCCAAATAAATGTTTTTTAGTTGCTTTCCAGTTTGGGCACAACAAACACGGACAACTGGTTCTTCACAACTTCCACTAATGATGAAGTCTCTCTCATTCATGTAATAAGAACGCGTGTAGTTATTATAGCTTCCTGTTGGAACTATTTCAAATTTTGTACGAAGCGTCCCATCCACAGCTAAAAGTTGTTTAACCTGGAAAGCGCCATCATTAAGCCACTAAAAACGCAAGTAATTTTTTTTTTTTTTGCCACTTCACAATAAGTGAAAAATCTATAGTTACGGGCTTATTACCTCATTATCTACAGCAGAAACAAGTAGATAAAGATCATCAGGAGAGAAGCAGACCATCACATTTCCTCTTGAGCTCGATGCTGTATAGCAAGGGTTTACTGGTTTCTGTCTTAAATCCCACATCTTCACATCTCGGTCAAATGATGAAGTAACCAGAAGATTAGGGGAATGATTTGCAAATTTAGCAACATTTATTGGTTCACGATGCATATCGGTAAACAGTTGTAGACGTATTCCGCTGGAAATATCATATATGGCAACTTTCCTGGAATATCCGCTTGTTAGAAATCGATCATCCGTTGAATTAACATGAACAGAAGTCAACTGCTGAAAATCTTCAAATATAACCGTACTGGAATTGCAATAGCTGTCTTCGACTTCTTGCGGGAGATTATTGACATCATACAATCTCAAGGAACCATTATCGGAGCCCACAAGGAGCTAGTATTACAAAAAACAGTATAAACTATCAGCAATCACCTGATACAAATACGAACAGGACAAAAAGAAGTTCGTAGGCTTTGAAATAGAAAATAAAAATCATATAAACGGACCCCCATCGATGCAATTATATCATCCGTAAAACGCAAACCAAGGATGCATCATAGATTTAGCTATCAAATCAAACTGTCGATAAGGCTCATCTAGTTCCTTGGGTAATGACATACCTTAGAAGGGTTATTCTTCAGCCAACAGAGCCCCAGAATACTGTTAGTGTTCCAATTGGATGAAATATGAGTGAGAATATTTCCTGTCTCAGGATTGAGGAGAACCACTTCTCCATCAAGAGTTCCAACTGCCATTAGACTAGAGTTGGACGGATGATACTCGAACTGCCTTGGACGGAACCTCTTGTCTTCTTTCTTTATCTGGTTGACGTTAGGGATGGGATGTAGAAGTGGCCGCACGGATGAACCAAATTTGGTGGCGCATAGTGACCTAGTATAGGAACATTGACTATTCCTACAAGACATCGTCAGTTTTGTTCTTAAATGATTATGAGGATACATCCCACTTATTCCCGCTTCACGCATATGCAAGATGTTGACAATGCTCTCCTTGTGCTGGCGCCTAGTCTTCTCCCCTTTCCCGTCCGCTTCTTTTACGGGCAAATTATCCATATTTTCTAAATGCGGCATTGATTCAATCATACTCTTACAGTATTGTGTCTCAAAGTCAACCGTCGATGGATGCTTAGAGATATGTAACTCGGAATCTGTTGAATCCCACTGAAGTACACTTGTTGGAGACTCGTCTTTCTCTTGAACATCCAAATGCTCTGGAGAGACCTGTCACACGAAAAAAATTACCCGTCAATAACTGAAAGTAGCAAGGGTTTTGGTATTTATCCATACAAAGCGTTATAAAAAGAAAGCTTGTCTCCAACCTCGATTTTCAGATTTTCCTGTCTATTTGAAACAGGATGGGTAACTGAAGAGAGTGCCTTATATATTTTATTATCTGAAGTCCCCTGAAATATGCTTCGAACCTCTTGAATAGTAAATGAACCACCAGAAGGAGAAAGTTGGAGAGACTCATCCGCACCGGTAGTTTGTTGGGTGACATGACAGCCGCTAATTGGCTCACCGACTTTATCAAAGGTAATATATCTTCTCTCATTGATTAGTGCAGGACACGACCATGTGTCTTTCTCAGACACGCAATTATGAAACTGGAGTTTTACCAATGAGGAAAGTCTGGATAAAACGGCACCAGTTGTATTTGTCCCAAGATTAGAAACTCTTGTACCACACAATGAGAGGCACCTCAGTTTTGGCATGGAAGCAAAACATTCTTCCTCCAGGTTAACAAGAGAAGAACAAGAGTCCAAATTAAGAGTGTGCAATTGTGTGAATTTTCCTACCATATACAGTTTTTTGACCCCCGATCTCCTAAGGTTTAGTAATTGGCAATTCAAATCACGCCGGATGAGATCCCTGGAAAATGAAAAATAAAAACATGTATAGCTCGGGGGATCGTTATCATCAAAAAGATGAGAACATTTCTCTTTATAAAAGTCGTCTTTGTAGCTTATTGCTACCAGAGGAGAAAATAATGTCTTTCCCCACAACTTTACACATTATTGTTAAATAGTGACGACCCTCATAAAGCAAGAAGAGGAGGGTGGTGAAATAACAGCTTGGAAAGGGAGAGTAATAGTGCATACCAAACTATATCCTTCCTAAATGACAAATCCCGAAGGTCGACAACTAGGAGTTTTGAATTGAATGCAAGCATCAAAGAGGAAACGAGTTCTTGGTTCGATGCAAGGGGAGATTTACAAATTACATGGGTTGCATCAACCTCAAGGGAGTTTACTCCAACAATAACATCGGCAAGGGGAAACATATCAGCCTCGTCACGTAGGTATAGTAAAACAACTAAACGAGACTTCTCGGTCAAGGCTTCCTGCATTATGGCCTGTAACGAAAGAGAAAAGTAAAAGGGAAAGAGAAAACTCGGCCATCAGTAGATGTGATATCAAGGTCAAGGCCAGATAATCTTAAAGCAGTACAAATATAGCTAACATAATCAAGTATTTTTAAGAGCGGAATATGGCAGATATTTATTATATATATTCAACTTAATTAAATAAAAATAAAATGATATAAATGGTATACTATCGACAAAAGAACAAGCAAAAGAAAGTACTCATATAACGAATTATTTTGGGATATTAAAGTATCGTGGGCAGTAACTTAGGGTGGAAATGAGACAACCTGAAAATGCAATGATAATACTGCAGAGTCGGGTATCACCTCGTGCCTCTTGTACCTCTCCAGATACCTCGAGACAATACTGAAATATAATACTTGTTATAAAGAGTTCCAAGATAAACTTAGAGAAAAAGTCTTCTCTCCTTTTTTATTCTTTTAAACATGCACAACACCTCACCAAACTAATCAAAAAGGCGCGTATAGCTATGCAGGGACGACCATTATTGTGATCAGAGACAAAATTATCAATAACAAGATAGAATTATAAGCCAACAATTAACAAGTATTAACCTAACTACTACAAATCATTGGAAACAATTAGAAGCAATTGTTCTTGTGGTGTGGGGTCTTATACAACTAATGTCTATTATTTTATGAACAAAGATGACTCAGTCAACTCAGTGGTTATGCAATAAAAGAAAAAGGCAGAAATCTCAACTCAAAACTATATAGCACATTTTTGAACAGATGAAGTGATTTTTCCTCCACCCCACCCCACTCCACTCCTCAATTTGATCTAATAATACTTAAATATCTATTTTCAATCCCAATAATTATTAGCATACATGGAAGAAAATCTTTATAATGGACGATTAGTGTTTAATGGTTCAGTCTTGATTATGATTATCAAGATTAAGGAAAGTGTCTGATTCTTAAGGAAATTGTAAATATATCAAAAATAACCTCTTTCAATGTGTGAAATTGTAATTTCCCCTCTGCTATCAAATCAAATGTGGAAAAACTATAATCAAAATTGAAAATTAACATGCAAATTAGATTCACCAAGTGAATCCCTTACAAAACAAATTTAAAGGACTTCATTAAAAATAATCCAAATAGTTATGATCCTTAAGTTGATGTAAATAATCAAGGCATGCAGTAACTTAAAAAATATTATGTAAGCTTGCAGAAGAAATTTTTTTTTTTTTCTTTTTTTGAAAATTCTTTCATGGGAACTATTTTTCTTGAAAACCCAATTATTAATTTGTCTCCATTTTCAAATAATATCAACAACAACAACACAAAAAAAAAAAAAAAATGCCAAGTAAAAGGTTGTCTGTCGGTTCGCATGTTTTCTTTAAGAGGAGCAAAATTGCACACAAAACAATATATACATATAGACAGAGAGAGAGGATAGAGAAACCTGAATTTGGAATTAGAGAGTAGAGATAGTAAGAAACATGGTTGTTTACTCTTGCATTCACAGTGAAATGAAATGTAGAGAAATTTCAGAGTTTGGGTTTTCAAGAAGAGAGAGAATAAAATTATAAGTGAAATAGAAGCTTCTTATGGGCATCTTTGGTACTTTTTTTAAATTCTTATATTATAAGCTATTATTGAATATGTAGATAAAAAATTATAAATGGTAGATTTACTAGTATACCGCTTTATGCGGTGGGATTCAGTCGTAAGTTCTATTATGATGATGGATTGAGGCGGTAAACAAATTTTGGAGATAATCGGTGGAGGAAAATAATCGATTGAAGGAGATAAATTAAAGAGGTGAGCAGATTTTGGAAAATAACTAGTTGAGGAAGATGATCGAATTAAGAAGATAGATTGAAGCATTCAGCAAATTTTGAAAGAGATAATTTTGTGAGTAGAGAAATTGAAGACGTAATGACATACAAATATTTAAGTATTTTTTTCTTTCTTTTGCAAAGAATTTTTTTTTTTCAATTGTGATAAAATATGTAAATAAAAAATATATTTAATTAAAATTAACTAAAATTATAATTTAAATAATGTTAAACATGTGCTATAATAAATAGCTGCGGATAAGTAGAGCACCATATCCGCAGTGTAGACAAATAATTGTGTTCACTACGTTATCACCTGGTCCTAACATTAAAGTTTGCAAAGAAAAAAATATCCAATCATTTTTGTGCATAGATTACACGATAATCTTAATTGATTTTGACATTTCAACGGAAGCATTTAACAAAAATAATTGCACATTTTAAACATATATTACAAAAGCACCTCCCTCGAGTGGAAAAATTATGGATAATTTAATTGATAAAAATTTAATTAAAATCAGATATTTTATAAAAATTGATAAAATTTGATTAAATGTGTAATTGAAAAATTGTAAGTTCAAAAAAATTTGTAGTTAAAATTAATTATAAATTTTTTTTTAACAAAATTTAAATTGATTTCAAACAATAAATTTAAGTGAGGACATATTAATGGATAAGACCACATGGGCATCTCTTATATTTTTTTCACATTTCACGTGGGTGGTGGGTCTATAGGTAGGTGTTGGGGGGGGACACCGACAATCTAGGAAATTATCAATGTCAAGAATTTAATTTTCTATCTAAACTCACATTTTCCATACCCTTGTCCAATCAAGAAATTTCTTTTAGGGATGTCTTTTCTTGATGCAAGTTTACTTTTTTTTTTTTTTTTTTTCATTAACAATTTGTAAGAAATAAAGTTCTATAAACTAGAACTAATGTGTGTATAAATAGATATTTATAGAAGAATAATTAAGTAAAAAACTTCTAATTGCGCCAATTACTAGAAAAGACTTCAATATAGTCAATAATAATCAATATGGGTCTTCAACCCCATCAATGCATGGTGTTCTTCAATTTATCTTTGCTCTAGATGGTGAAGATGTCATTAGCTGTGAAACAATATTGGGTTATTTACACAGAAGAATGGAGAAAATTGCAAAAAATTGAACAATTATATAATATTTGCCTTATGTAACACGTTGAGATTATTTAGCTACTATCTTCACAGAAGAAATAACTGTAAAGATACCCGAATAACTATTCAATATTCAAGTACTATATCCGCTGTTGTAACATTATAAATTGTATTGAAAATTGATATAATTTTGAACAAATAAGTATTGACCTGCTCCTCGCTCTTAATAGATTTGGTTATATTGGTTTTGCTCAAATTAGTATCATAAAGAAAGGAGAATAGTTTAGCTACCCCTCCACTATAAAAAATAAAAAAAGAAAGAAAAATATCAATTTTGCAAAAAAAATTATTATCGCTTAAATGGAGATTTTGTTGCAAAAAAACTTTAGCAATAACAAAATGTTTGTTACAAACATTGTCGCACTATATGAGTCACAGAATACGAATGTATTCTGCGACAAATTTCAGTCATTCGTTGCATAAGTAAACTCGCAACATTATTTGTTTAACATGGAAATAATGATATAACAACAACATATTTATCGTCATAATGTTGTCACAATGCACATATATCGCATAAAATAAAAAAGACGACAAGTCAATTTGTCGCAACGATTATTCAAAAAAACACTTTTTTACGAGGAAAAATGTTTATTGAGAATACTATAGTAAAGGTATATCATTTTTTACTTATTCTATTTTACAACAAAACATGCTTGTAGTAATATACATTTTATAACAAGTCATGGCTATCGTGTAATTTTTTTTACAGTGAGTTTGATTCGTTGCATAATATATTTATATTCAATGTTTGTAATATAATTTATTATGTAAAAAATTGTGTTTGTAATTCAATTTATTCTGCAACGCAGAGAGTTTGTCGCTTTATTATTTGTGTAACGATGTTTAGTTGTTGCGTAATTTATTTCGTGATTATTTATATTTGTCGCGTATTCTATTTTACAACATATAAAATTGTTACAAATATTATTTTGTGGCAATGGAGATTCGTTTATCACAGGTTATATTTGTAATTGAATTTATTCTGCAATACAGATTTTGTCACGTATGGATGTATTGTTGATGCGTAATTTATTTTTTAATTATTTATATGTCGTATATTCTATTTTACAACATACAAAAGTTTTACAAATATTTTTTTGTTGCAATTAATATTCGTATATGTGACAAGTTGTGTTTGAAATTGAATTTATTTTACAACACAAAGCATTTGTCGCATCATCATTTGTAATTGTTGCGTAATTTATTTTTTAATTATTTATATATATCACGTATTCTATTTCAAATTAACATGTAAAAATTATTTTGTGACAATATAAATATTCTTTGCATATTAATTTCAACAATGACAAATTTTCGATTTTTTGCATTGCAGTGGAATTGTTACTAGAGTACACATTTATTTGAAAATGTAACTTACATCATTGACTTAAAAAAGAGAACAAGGGTGATCTCTTACCCCCAATGGACAAGATAACACTTGTCCGCTGGGGGTATGAGATCTTTCCCGATAAGTACTTCAATGTATAATTATTCAAATATAAATTATTCCAAAATATATAAAAAAAAGTTCATATTATTGTCTTAAAAAGAGAGAGCCATAACAATTTTCATTCTCTTATCAATTCTAAGAGGAAAAGTTATGCAACGTTACCTTGCGATTATCCTAGACTTTGTAGGACTTGGACTAATACGGCAAGGAAAAGTTTGATTCGAAGGGAGAAAAAGAGGTAAAAAGTGGAAAATAAATATCATTTGATTCGTCAATCCTCCAAAAAAAGAAGAAGCAAAGTTTCATCATTGAGTGACAAATAAGATATTTATGGAAAGTTTATAATCTACATCACATAATAGTGGACGCACACGCCTTTATCGACGTTTTTTTGATTGGAAGACCAATAGCTACTTGTTTCATGGCTTTAATTTGAGTTGCAGACCCAATCTGGAAATGGACATACCTATAGTAGTAGCAAGTTTGGTTCAGCGTTGAATAGATTGGCGGATAAGAATATTTGTCCACCAGTAATAGAAATTACATTAGTAGGAATATAATCTGAATTATCTCTCGATTGAGTTTCAACCATTGGCAAGGCGGTCACACCTACCTCACCTAAATTAGAACTTGATTTAGCAACTGTTTCCAAAAGGCGTGAATGCAAATAAAAAGCATTTCCTAATAAGGTTCACAATTAGGCTGTCTTTGTAATACAAAGACATTTGGCGATAAGCTTGGACATTTTTTTTGGAGATATCATAAAAAAATAATTAAAGTGTGTTGTTTATTACGGTACATAAAATATTCAACCAAATCTGCTAGTGTATAAGGAGCTATGTATTGTAACGTAGCAGGGGAATCTGCCGTTTCGACTACCACAATAGTTTATTCCATCCCCCATCTTTTAAAATAGTTACTACCTAAGCCACAAAGGGTTAATTTCACTGATGGTTACTGAAGTTTCATTGAAATCACAAAACAGTCGCTGAAGTAACAAAGTTTCAGCAGTGGTCACTGAAGTTTACTAAAGCGTGCACCGAAGGTCACTCTGTGAAATTCTTCAATTAAGTTGATGACGTGTCACTAGTAAATGTCCACGTGACACACATTCATATGATACGTGGTAAAAATTATTGACATGTGGACTTTATCCACTAATTATAATAAATTTAAACCTCTATGAATACCTCTAAAATATAAGGACTTGGCTGAAAATACTTCAAAATAAATCACATTCCTATTTCCATTTCCATTTCCCGTTTCCATTTCCATTCCTCCAAACCCTAATGTCCCAAATACCCAAAGAATTTATTCTTCCAAAACCATAATTTATTCTCCAAATATCCGACATTATGCAAGAACCCTAGCCCTAATTATTCTCAACGGTTGAAATTTTAACAAAAAGTGCCTTGGTTTCCACTAACAAAGAATATTTGAATGGGGGGGGGGGGTTGGAGAGTAATAAGATGGATTTGAATATTCCGGCGGAGGAGAATGAAAGTCTTGATGTGGAGGAAGGGGGAAAGTTCACATAGTGAAAAACAAGAGTTGGAAAACGAGGAAGAGAGAAATCAAGAAGTAAATGGGAAAGAAGAGGGAAAGATTGTGGAGGAAGGTGGAAAGTTTTCAGATGAGGACATTATTAGGAGTGAAAAGCAAGAGTTGGAAAATGGGGAAGAGAGAAATCAAGTAGTATATGGGAAAGAAGAGGGAAAGATTAAAGAAAATGAGTGTATGGAGTTTGACAAAAAAAAGTGGTTGAAAGTGGAGAGAAGAAGCCAGGTCGGAGAGGAATGAGAAGGAAAGAGCAGGGAAAGGGAAATTTGGATAGAAAAGAAGAGGAAAAGAAAATTGTGGAAAGTTATGTTGAGGAAAACAGAATAGGGGGTGTTTTTAACCGAAGGGCATCAAGGAGGAAGTCTTCTCTGTTGGCAACTAAGAAGCTTGGGCTGCTGAATGAAGATAGTTGCTACTGGGACAGATCATTCAGCTCCTTCAGCTACGCCAACAGATTCGCCTTGTTCTTCTGCCTCAACTCATGCACTTTGATCCAAGCCATTTCGTGTTTTCCCTTCTATGCCTTCTCTCTGGATTTCATACCACTAAATCTGAATATTCAAAAACTTAAAAAAACCTGAGTTTGGGTATTTGTACTGGGTTCGCCCAGTACAGTTGCCCAGCACGCAATTTTGGCCTCAATTGCCATACATTGAGTCTCCTTAAATCTAGGCGTTCGCCCAGATTAAAATGCAGGCGTTCGATTTATAGAAATGCAGGGTTAGTTTTATAATTGGAAATGGAAATGTGATTTATTTTGAAGTATTTTCAACTAGGTCTTTATATTTTACAGGTATTCATTGAGGTCTAAATTTATTATAATTAGTAGGTAAAGTTCACATGTCAATAATTTTTGTAACGTGTCATCCAAATGTACGCCACATGGACATTTACCAGTGACACGTCATCAACTTAATTGGAGAATTTCACAGAGTGACCTTCGGTGCACGTTTTAGTAAACTTCAGTGACCACCGCTGAAATTTCGTTACTTTAGTGACTGTTTTATAATTTTAATAAAACTTCTGTGACCATTAGTGAAATTAACCCAAGCCACAAAAGATATTTTTGACATATAATATATATAAAATGTTTGTAAATAGTGGAATGTGACTTTATTTTTTTTTTGTAAAGTACAATCAACCTAAGAATGAATTTTAACGTTGCAACACTACAAATTAGTTGTAGAGTTTGGCATTATCCCCTCTCAAATTATCAGAGATGACTGAGGAAAATGGATAGTAGAATTTATGGACAATATTGGATATGCATGACTGAGCTTTCAGTGATATTTCAAGGATTGCCACTTATTAAAGATAGAAAACTTATGAATATTGTCTTGGAAACAGATTCTACAGAAATCATTTTTTTACTAAAAAGATAGATATAAGTGAAACTCCATATTACATTCATTAATAACAAATTGTTACATGGTGGGGTGGGGTGGGGTGACTTCTTAGACAAACAATCTATCAACTACACAACCATCAATGATACTATGTTACATCAAATTGTAAGCTATTGACCAAATAAGCAAAAAACAAATCAATTGTCCATCTGATAGAATAATTGATACGATAGAATAATTCATTGATTCATCGTGATATTTATACAAGAGGCAAAACAATAGTTGCCTAAAATATGCCTATGATACATGGCAAAATATTCGGAAATAGGAAACATAATCTTAGGAAATAACAAATCAAAGACAAACACCCATATATTGATGTGTTTTAAAGCCTATTTGAGCAAATGCTTTTATATGAAGGATCTTGGTGTGCTTAAATATTTTCTTGGCATTGAGGTGGGTCGAAGCTCTTCAGGGTTGTTCTTATGCCAAAGGAAATATGCTCTTGATATAATTTCGGAGGCTGGATTGTTGGGCTCAAAGCTGGTGTCATTCCCACTCGAACAGGCGGTTTGGATCTATTGTCCATACGCACGGCAAAACCGACGACATCGGGTTTCTCTTCGGTGATGCGTGTGATCCCCCGAACCCGCTCATCTTGAGCGATGTGTTGAAATGCCCGATTCAATAATGGGAGCAGATCTTGCGACAAAAGAGTGGACCGCAATTGAGCATAATAATCAGAACACAGGCCAAGAAAAAATTGGTGTAGCCTATCATCGGAACGTCGTTTTTCATGTTGTTTACCAACCTGACAAGTACATTTACCACACTTGCAAGAAATCAAAGGCTCATGTTTATCTAGTTCATCCCATAAAACATTCAATTTACTGAAGTAAACAGCAACGGGCATAGTTTTAGGTTGCTCACAACGATTAATATCGCCCTTGAGTTGGTGAATACGGGGACCATTCACAATCGAGAATCGTTCATGCAAGTCATCCCATAAACGTTTGGCATCATCATAATTCGACAGCATAGAACGTACCTCGGGGTCAATTGTATTCGTGAGCCATGAGACAAGCATGCATTGAATCGTGACCCAATCATCTTTCGTACAAGGAGGGACAATATCGGTGATAGTCCCGTTAAGAAAACCAAATTTACGCCGAGAGGAAAGAGCAACGCGAATAGCGTGAGACCATTCGTCGAAATTGTCAAGTCTCAGACGAATGGGAGTAATGAAGTCGCCAGGACGATTTTGCGACCCTAAGAAAAATGACGAACTGGGATCAATCTTCGCCGGTAGTGGATCAGCCTTCATCGGCGTTGGAGATGGGTCTCCGTCGGTCATGATTTAAAGTTTAACCTTGCTCTGATACCATGTCAAACTTAGGTTTTTGGTTACCTTTTCTCATTGATTCATCGTGATATTTATACAAGAGGCAAAACAATAGTTGCCTAAAATATGCCCATGATACATGGCAAAATATTCGGAAATAGGAAACATAATCTTAGGAAATAACAAATCAAAGACAAACACCCATATATAGACTATCCTAGAATTAATGAATTATTCTATCACCATCTGCCCTTCTTGCTTCCTGTTTCAATTCTTTAGATTTCTCATTTCTAATACCTGGTAAACTCCATTTGTCTAGAATTTGCCAACCAATCCTCGCCATGTAATATTGAACTTGCAAAGGTCCATAATTTTGCTTATTGATAGGATTAATAGCTGCTAGGAATCTGATTCAAATCATTTATCTACACAGATCGACTCTAGTAACCATAGCTCTTACTTCAGCTTCCAAGGAAGAGAACTCCGCGGTCCATAGAACTCTTGATCGGAAAATACGAGGTGACCATTATGATCCTTTGCTACTCTTCCTTCATGCTTTTGCATTTTAGTTCTTGTTTGATTTAGTTTAAAATTGTTACAAAAATTGAAGTCAAAATCAACAATTAATTTTAACCACACATTCTATGTGACCCACAACTTTTATCAACTTTTATCAAAAGCTATAATTTAGTTTAAGTGTTCCAATATTATGCTTCTTCCAATAGACCTTGCAAGGGCTGCTTGGGGCTACACCTCTGAATTCGGGTCACTAACAATGTGTTTGGGTAAGTTTAAATTATAATTTAAATTGGTCAAATATTATCTACACATTTAATAAGATTTATAACTTATAAGTACTTAAAAAATAATTTTAGTACTTCCAAACATGCCCTAATTCCAGTAGACCAACCAAGGCTGCTTGGGGCCCCACCTCTAATCACAAATGAGACCAATTTTTAGAGGAATGTGACTTTATTATTATAATAACTTCATAACTTTCGTGCACTCAATTGTATGGCAACTTCTTTAAGAAGTTTTTAGAGATCTATTTATTTTATATGAATTGGCTCACCTCAAAAAACTTGCTATTCCCGGGTAATATTATTGTAGATTATAATCATTCATTATATTATTGTGATCGCAAAAAAATTAAGAATTGGGGATTCAAGTGCTACTAGTATGAATGTTTGGGGACGCCAGGTGCAAATTTCCAACTACAAAAATAGAGCCACAATCTGTTACAATCTGATTGTGTTGCAAGTTCGATTTATCTTATTTTTACATCTATTAAATAATTGAATCGAGGAATGCACAATTGAGTTAGCTTAAGTGGATTTTTGTTCTTGCTTTTCGGATTCATGAGTTTAGAAAAAAAAGGAACTAATACATTTTTCATAAGTAACGTATACATAAAATTTTGACTTTTAATTGGTTAATTTTACTGGCGGTCACTGAAGTTTCAGTAAAATAACAAAACGGTCACCAAAGTTATAAAATTTTAGTACCGATCACTAAAATATACTAATGAGTTTATCAACGGTCACTCTGTTAAATTTCAGCGTAAATTGATGACGTGTTACCGTTAAGTGTCCACATAACACACAATCGATCGACATTTGACAAAAATTGATGTCACATGGACTTAACTAATAACAATAAATTTAGACCACAAAAGATTCAAGTAAAATATGAGGATCTAGTTGTAATTTCTTAATAATATCTAAATTAGACTCCAAACTATTTGCACAACCAGATTTTTCTGCAAAAACGATCCCAAACCATAATTTACTCCTCCCCTACCGTCCCCAAAAAAAATTGGTTAAATCGGGTTGTGCAACTGGTTTGGAGATCTAATTTAGATATTGTCTAAAAATTGTAACTACGTCCTCATGTAGGTGCATCATTGTGGTCTGAATTTATTGTTACTAGTACATTACGTCCACATTGCATCAAATTTTATCAAATGTCTATCGATTGTGTGCTACATGGACACTTAACGTTGACACGTCATAAATTTACGCTGAAAATTTAACAAAGTAGCCGTTAGTAAATGCATTAGTATACTTCAGTGACTGACACTGAAATTTTGTAATTTTAGTGACTGTTTTATAATTTTGTTGATAATTTTGTTGAAACTTCAGTGATCACCATTGAAATTAACCCCAACTTTTAATTGGTATTGACCAACTTCCTAAAAGTAATATTTTCAAAATCTCATAATAACGTGTAATACACGTTAATCACAAGTAGTAGTATTAAATATATTTAAATTAGTTTCGCGCCAAGTGTACTGTTAAGATAAGTTTCGAATTAAAAAGTCAAATGCGTATAACACGGGAAAGTTAAACCAGTTTAACGTGGAAGGAAATGGACTACATCCATCCACATTTAATTAGGAGAAATTACACAAATAGCACTAAACAGTTGGTTATGGGACTAGATACTTTTATCTTGAAGATGGTGTGCTTAATTAAAAATTTTAAAGACTTTGATCAAGTTTAAAAGTATCGATATATTTAATATGGATTTTTTAAAATCTAAAAAATTTTAGAATATTCAATATAGATTTTTAAATATTTTTAAAAAGTCATGCGATATTCAATTAATCTTTTTAAAATCTTACGAAATTTAGATGTATTCAAAATATTAACGACTTTTAATGACTTTATATAGAATTTTTTATGTATTAACTTTAAAGCATAATGTATAAATAAAAGATATTACAATTTCTCTCTCATTCATCTCCAAGACTTTGAAACACTTTGGGAAAAAAAACGTCTTTCATTCATTGATTTTTTTTTTTATGTAATATTTTTCTTTTCTTTTTCCTTCCACAAATTGTATAGTCAAAATTAACATTTATAATTAAATTCTTATATAATTGTTGATTGTAGTTTATTAATAAATTTCATCAGATTAAAATTAATAATATTTTTCTATTTTTATTTTTACTTGTTATCTTGATGAGCGTGGATGTTTTTTTTTTCTTCGTAAATTGGTACTTTGGTTATTTATTTATGTAATTGTGGTGACTAATAATGATATGTTACATATAGATTATTAAATATAAGAACTGAGATTATGAACTTGATAGATTTTTTATTGGAAACTACTTTTTAAAAGAGTCACATGCTATATATTTTTTAATTTATCGACAAGTCATTTGAAAATTTATAATTTTACTAAAAAAAATAAAAATAGAGTGAACTAAGTCATTAATTTTTGACGTAGTTTACCTACATGAATTAAATAGAACATTAACTTTTATGAATTTTATAATATGAATACAATTAAATAAATTATTACTAGATTTTTCTCATGCGACAATTTTTTTAACGGTGGGATATTAAATTTTTATATTCAAGATTTTTAATTGGAAAAATAAAGTTTATAATAGTTCACAAAAATATGTATAAGTCTGAAAAAATATTTCAAATTGAAAATCTATAAAAATTCATTAAATTATAATTTCAGCTGGTCAAAAAATTCATTAAATTATAATTTCAACTGGTCAAATAGGTCAAACATACTTTTTATCCACACATTTAATAGGACCCATAACTTACAACCCACTTTTTAACCACACATTCACCAACTACTTATATTATAAGTACTCAAAAAATAATTGCAGCACTAACAAACAGGCGCGAAGTCTATTAAAATCTATAAAAATTAATGAAATCCATCAAAGTCAGTTAATTGAAAAATATCAATCAAAGTCTTTAAAAGTTTAGATTAAATACATGTCCAAGTTTTCTTTGGTTAGTTTAAAAAGTTGATATCAAAATTAATAATTAATTTAATTATACGTTTTATAAGATTTATAACTTTTATCAAAATCTACTAAAATTTTATTAAAATTTTTGTCCAATAGACTCTAAACCAAATTGAATTAAACTAGTTAAAGTTTGATTCAATACCAGTTAATTTTTTTTTTAAATATAGATTTTTATTCTAATTACATAACTAAATTTTAATTCAATTCAATTTTTTTTAACATTATCACTATTAAATTATCAATTAAATTAATTATATAATTTTCATGAACTAATAAGTATTTAAATAATCAACAATTTTATCACCTCAAACAAAAATCGTACAAGACAAAAAAATCTATACATTTACACTTAAGGGGATGTATTTAATCTAGACTTTTAGAAACTTTGATTGACATTTTTCAAATGACTTACTTTGATGGATTTCATTAATTTTTATTGACTTTTATAAATTTTAACAGACTCCTACAAACTTTTATGAATTTTTATAGATTTTAAAGATTTTCCTAGACTTTCACAGAATTTTATGTATTTTTATGGACTTTGTTTTTTTCAGTTAAAAATTTAATATCCCATAATTAAAAAAAATTGTCGCAAGAGAATATTTTAGTAATAATTTATTTAATTATATTAATATTAATAAATTCATAAAAATTAATTTTCTATTTAATTGCTACAAGTAAACTACGTCGAAAATTAATGATATAACTCACACTATTTTTTCTTTTGGGTAAAAAACTTTCAAATAGATTGTGGATAAATTCAAAAAATTATGGCATGCGACTCATTTTAAAAAAATTTCCAATAAAAAATTTATCCACTTCATTATCTCCCTTATTATATTTAATAATCTATATGTAACACGTCATTAGTCACCACAATTACATAAAGTAATAACCAGAGTACCAATTTAGACGAAGAAAAAAATACAACCATGCTCATCAAGATAAACAGGAAAAACAAGAATTAAAAAAAAAAAATGTAGTAATAAAAAATAGTTTTTAACTTAATGAAATTTATTAATAAATTGCAATCAACAATTATATAAGAATTTAATTATAAAGTTATCGTATTTTTAATGAAAAATGGTAAAATAAATAAATAAATAAATAAAGAGGAAAAAATGGTTATGAAAATATTGAAGAAAAAAATCACATTAAAGAAAGAGAAAAATATTAATTTGAATTTTACAATTTGTTGAAAGAAAAAGAAAAGAGAAATGTTACATATAAAAAAATAAGGGAACGAAAGATGTTTTTTTTTCCTAAAGCCTTTCAAAGTCTTAAGATGAACGGGGGAGAAATTCTAATATCTTTTATTTATACCTTGTGTTTTAAAGTTAGTACATATGAAATTTTTTTTAAAGTCATTAAAAGTCATTGATATTTTGAATACTTCTGAATTTTGTAGGATTTTAAAAAGTCTGAATTGAATATCGCATGACTTTATAAGACTTTTTAAAACTATTTAAAAATCTATATTGAATACCCCAAGACTTTTATGGAGTTTAAAAAGTCTGAATTGAATACACCTAGACTTTTAAACTCCATAAAAGTCCTACCAAGTCTTAATTGAATACACACTCCTTAGTGTTCTTTTTTTGAATCATAAATAATTGAATAATACTATTTATAGTTAATTGAGCTTACGTTGCATTATTCAATTGGAGTAATTATTCATTCCAATTGAGTAATGTCACATAGTCTCACTATCGATAATGAGCAACTATGAATAGACAGCATGAGAACCAGCCGATAGTGGTCCAATTTGATTTTATCAAAGTACATAAATAGTTTGATTTTGAAATGTAGAATTTTTTGTGGTGCTTAAAATTTATAAAATGAATATCACTATCTAGTATCAATAGTGCTTAACACCAATTTAAATGGTAGTGGAAATTTACTTTTAATTATTTAATAATTAAAATACATCTTAACTTTATTAGATAATTAAATGTGAACTTCAGTATCATCTAGATTGGTGTCAAACATCATCGATGTTACGTAAAGTTACAAAATTGTGATGTAGTCTTTAATTGTCCCATTTAGTGCTATTTTTCACAAATTACTCTTTTGTCGGAGAGCCTTTTTTGCATGAAATTCTGCCTACAAATACTATCTCACACAGTCGCACAGCGGAAACAACCATCTGGGCAGACAAATAGGCCGTTGGGTGTGATGGATATGGGTGATGGCTCATCCAGTAATTAAGGAAATTGGTCGGTTAAGATGGGCCCAATAATTAATTTTATTAGGAAAAATAACATATTTAATTCCTAATTTTTTAAAAACATAAGAAATATTCCTCTAACCTTTACTCAACATCCCAACGTTTGAAAAAATATGCATGGTTGGTCTTTTATGACGAAATTGTCCTCCCATTTAAATAATAAAACAAAAAACAAGAAAAAAGAAAAAATGAAAACGAAGAATAAAAAAATAACTAAATGTACTCCAAAAATTAAAGGGTAATAAATATGTCATATTCTTTATCAAAATTCAAAATCCAAAATCCAAAATCCACCACCATACCAAATCCCAAAAAGAGTTGAATAAGTTGAAAGAACATGTTAAAACTACGAAAACACAGCCCTTGTAGAGTTTGAAAGAGCTAAAAGGACGGTAGAAGATCTGACTTAGAAGCTCAAAACTCATAATGAATCGAAAGATATAGCAATTATGGCAACAAAAACGGCTAAGCACCAGGCAAAGCAATTTGAAGAAACGAGAAATAGCAAATCTGAAGGAAACGATGGATCTACAAGGTAGACCTGGATATGCAAAAGTTCAATACGCAGCTGCAGTCATTGAATTTGATGCTACAAAGTAAGAACTAAGTAAAATCCTTGAGGAATATAATGCATATGTGGAAGCAAAAAATCTTTCCATTGAGCAAGCAGTCGAAGCTGAGAATTCTACTAAAGCAAGTATGGAAACATCTAGCGAGTCCAAAGAAATTGCGACCTTACAGGAATTAGTACAACAGGCGAAGCTTGCTAGTACACAAGCACGGGAAAAGGAAGCAAAGATCTATGCTGACTGCTAACAAGGATAACAAGAATTTTGAGATTCAACTGGCGGGAACCATGTCAAAAATTGAGGCTCTACAAAAAGAGATGGAAAAAACAAGGGCTCTAGATCTTGATTCTGTAAGGACCATTGCTTCAGAGTTGGATGATGCTAAGGAATCGATACATAAAGTGGCAGAAGAGGAATACTCGCTAAGAAGCCTAGTGGATTTTGGGATTTTTGGAGTTTAGGGTGGTGTTGGATTTTAGATTTTGAAGTTCGATAAAGAAGATGACTTCTTTGTTATTCTCTAATTTTTTAGGATACATTTGATTATTTTTCTATGGTTCTTTTTCTTTTATTCTCTGTTTTTATTCTTTTTTTTTTATTTAAAAGGGATGACAATTTTGTCATAAAAAAACCTACCATGCAAATTTTTTCTAATGTTGAAAATGTCTGGTACTATTTTTAAAAGTTATGGGTATATCCCTTATGTTTTTAAAATGTTGGAGACCAAATATACTATTTTCCCTTCTTATTACAGACGACAAATTTTATTTTTTTCACCACTTTTTAATTGCACAAAAAGTTCACAATATTTGCTAATTATCGCACTTATATCTCCACATTTTGTCGCATTGTTATCTCAATCTTCTATTAATTAGTATATTTGATCCATGACAATGGTTTTGATTCAAATATTCTGTTAACACGCTTTGAAATGAGGGGCAAACATTCGGTCGCACCTTTATATTTGTTGATTTCTTTGCTTACTTAAAAGTATAAGGGGTAAATAGGTTGTTTTACACCCTTCTAACTGACTTTTGGATAGAAATCATCGTTAGGACAAGATGTTTAATAAAAAAATCAAATATGAGAATGCGACGGAAAAAAAATTAAAAATATAACTGCGATAATAAATAAAGATTAAAAACCTTTAGTGCAATGAAAAAATGTTAACTATAAGCACCCTTGTTGTTCTTGACTAAATGAGGAAGCACAGAAGTGTCTACTTTGATTAATATTTGGGGTCGTTGTCAAGGGAAATTTATAAGTTGAAATGTCTATTTTGATTAAAATTTAGATTCGTTATATTGCTATCATAATTTTCTTTTGTCCCACTACATTTTAATTGTATTTTGGTCTTTACTTTTTATTCATTATCGTCTAAGTCTTCAGGTTTTTTCGTTGCATTCTTATTCTCTACCATTCTTTAATTAGTACATCTAGAATTGACCGTTTTCATCCAAAAGTGTGACATAATATTTTCTCTCTATTTCAAAGCACATTAACAGACTATTTGGACAGAAACTATCATCAGATCTTAGATATTTTAATTAATAGAAGATTGATGATAACGCGACAAAAAAATGAAGAAATTTAAGTGCGACAATAAACAAAAATTAAAAATCTTTAATGTAATTAAAAGTTGTGCAATAAAAAAAACTAACTTAATATTTATTTTGCAAAATAAATTTTTTTTTAAAGGGGTGCAACACGAGGACTTCCCAGGGGGTCACCCATCCTAGTACTACTCTCGCTCAAGCACGCTTAACTTCGGAGTTCTGATGAGATCCGGTGCGTTAGTGCTGGTATGGTCGCATCCTTATTTTGCAAAATACATATTGATGTGGAATTGGAAAAGACCAATGGCAAAGAAAATTCAAAGATTGGACAGTTTATAAGGAAATATTAATTGTAGGGTTAAA
Source organism: Forsythia viridissima (assembly GCA_030279155.1). Taxonomy (NCBI): domain Eukaryota; kingdom Viridiplantae; phylum Streptophyta; class Magnoliopsida; order Lamiales; family Oleaceae; genus Forsythia; species Forsythia viridissima. The sequence continues at coordinate 44,913,985 of CM059042.1, forward strand.
TTAATGAATGACCACTAAATTTATATCAGGTTACTACTTACTCAATCTTCTTTAAAAGGTTACTCAATGCTCACCATTGCATTGAATCACAACATGCTTGAAATTACACATTGCTCTTTGAAGCATTTTACATACACAAAAATCAAAGCATTCAACCACAGCATTTCATGTTGCTCTTTGAAGCATTTTTACAAACACAGAATCCATAGGATTCAACCAAAAAAAAATTTCTTGGATCATGATCCTCCAGTTCTGTCAAACATAGCAGACCAAGCTTGATATCAGTCGTCAATGTGTCTTGACCTCACAGTAGCATCAACGGCTGGTCCATCGTTGTTGAATACAGCAGCATTTGATTGTCCAATGCCTGGAGTTGGCATGAAATGGAATTCAGCTGGTGGTGGCTGGTCTTGAGAAGATGATGTAGTATTCTTCTTGGATCTGCTTGGTCCAAACTTCAATCGGATTTGCAGACAGTAATTAGGGTTCTTGGGCGATTTGGAGATTTTGACTGTGGGGGTTTTTATCCCTATTTTGTACAGATGGTAGATCGTAGGTGTTAAGGCAGATGAAATGGGTATAATATTTGATGAAATCGTTTTTGGCGAAGTAGCGTTTTGATGAGGTGGACAAATTAATGTTGTATTATTTCCAGTTGTACATTCCGTTGGCCACGTGGCCACTTCCGTCTGAATTTACTAAATTTTTGTTTTGGAGTGATGAATGAGAAATCGTTCGATAAGTTAGGTGAGCATTGGGTAACCTTTTAAAAAATAGTGAGTAAGTAGTAACCTGATATAAGTTCAATGGCCATTCATTAATTTAACCCATTAATTGTATAACAGTTATCTTGTGTGTGTTTATGATTGAATATTCTCTTCTTTTTTTTCTACTTATTTTTTCAAAATAGATAGTTTAGTTTTGGCAGGTTGAAGTCTGTCGAGCTAATACAGTTTTTATTTGGAGAAATTTTCTAAAATGGTCATGCTTTAATGAGCTAAAGTCACGTCCTGTAGTCGTTCAAAAGATGTATTTTATAGATTAAATCTTATTAAAATGATTTATCTATTTTCGTTATTTTCTTCTGAACACATTAACTCTATCGGTAATAAACTAATAAATTTTTTTTTTTTTAACTATGAAAGAATTTTTAGTTTGTAACATTACAAAAATAAAGCAATTAACATATAAAAACTAAATACTAAGGAAGGAAAATATCGTCGATAACAAAATAACAATATTAAAAAATAAATTTTCTATCTGTAATATTCTAAACAAAAATAAAAATTATTTTAAATTACGGACACAATATTTGAAAAAAATACAAAAAATAAAGAATGAATAAACATTTATCGGTATCGGTGAAACTAATGACTTCTCCGACGACGATCAACAACCAAAGCACTAATGACACATTGCCTTCAGTAATTGTTGAATGAGGTATGTTGACGATCGACAATATTAGTGTTAATACTTTTGTTGAATCACCAACAACTATTGTTTTTCGTTAACATAAAATACTATTGCCGTAAATGAAAAATATTTTTCGTAAAATAAAAGTCTAGGTTTATTTACAACTCCACCCAATTGAAACTAATGACAATGAAATGGGTGGAGAAACCTTGGACGAGCTAATATAAGAGGAAATCAGAGGAGGGTGAAAGCAGTGGAAGATGACATTTACCTAAGAACACATCAATGTGTTAGACGAGCCTTTTGAAAATGATAATAATTTAAAGGTCGAGAAGAAGAAAGGTCTTGCATGTCAACTAGGAGTTGATCACAACCAGGTGAAGATTTTGTTTCAAAAATGAAGAGCCCACTCAGAGAAGAAGATACTGGACGATGAATACTCCAAGTTGAAAGTCGAATATGAAGGTATTGTGGCGGAGAAAAATTAGCTAGACCTAGATGATGTGGTCTCTCTCCACCCCTCTCATTCATTTAATTTAAGTTAGTAACTATGTGCATGTATTAAAGCTTACGGAATGAGTTTTTGAAGCGTGGAAAGAGATATAGACACTGATAGGAAGTTCAAACATGTTTTCAATCAACATTAATGGATCAAATTCGCTGGTCGAGCCACCTTGTGTTGATAATATAATAAATTAAAATAAAATAAGTAAATATTCATGATGAAAAGTTCGTAGGTAACAAAATAATAACTTAAAACTATAATTTAAGAAAAATACGGAGATTTTGTCGGTGATAATTTTTTTTAAAAAACTTATTTTAATAAATCCAATTTAATCAAAGAATTTTTAATTCTAAAAAAAATTATAAAAAGTATTATATTAGAAAACTATGCTGGTAATATTTTCAATAAAAATATACTTTAAAATACTGACATAATATTTAAAAAGGTAAAGAAAGAATAAACAATAGGGGTGGCAAATTGGCTCGCCGGCTCAGCCCATATTGGGCTTGGGCTCGGGCTCGTCTGGAGAGGAGCACGAGCTAGGGCTAAGCCCCCCAAAAAAAGGGTCGAGCCCGTTCGGCTCATCAAAATACGAGCCGAGCTCGTTATGGGCTCGTGCCCACGAGCTAAAAGGCACACGTGGCTCGTGCTAATGATCACATTTTTACTTTTTTTTTTTTAATTCAATTATTTTCCTATAAATACTATATTCTAAATTCATTTTTTTTCACACTTCAATCTCTCAATCTATTAAATACTCAATTCAATAACAATTCTCAAATTTCAATTTCTCAATATTAGTGTTATAATTGGTATTTTATATCTCATTATCTAGATATTACTCTATAATTTTAAGTTTTAATTTTCTTTTTTTTTTCCCCTAGTAATTCTCTACATTTCTATTGTCTACTACATTTTCATCTTCTACTCATCTATTTATTTATTTATTCTAAATGGTCTACAATCGAAGTGATTATGATTTTAGTGGTCGAAGCATATCCGATATCTTATTTATTTTTTATTTTAAAATTATCAACAAAAAAAAAGTAGGGCAGAGCCGAGCTTGTGGGTAGCTCGGCTCGGCTTGGCTCATTCGGCCCACAAGCTCGTGGGCCGAATCGAGCCCACGTTTTGGGGACGAGCCGAGCTCGTTTTCAATGGGTCGCGGCTCAGTCCGTTGCCACCTCTAATAAACAAGTATCGGTGAAACTGACGGTTTACGTCAGCAACACAAATTACTGACTTTAGTAAAAAAATTAACATCTATAGGTACAACCGAAAGTTTCTACATCGGCTATTAGCAACCGAAGCACTAACAACACTTAAAAAAGAATTAACATCTATAGGTGAAACCAACGACTTCTACGTCAGCGATCAACAACCGAAGCACTGATTTGTTGGTGATCAACAATATTAGTGTCAGTAATATCATTTGAATCACCAAAAGCTATTGATTTCGTTTGAATAACCAAAAGTAATGTCATTGGCGAATACGGAAGTTTGGTTTTGCAAATGAAAAATATTTTCAGTAAAATAAACTTGTAGGTTTCATTCAAACTCCACCGACTGAAATTAGCGACAATTGAATAGGCGTAGAAACCTCATATGAACAAATATAAAGAGAAAGTGGATGAGGCTGAAAGCATTGAGGTAGGGAAGAAAACATCTCCTAAGAAAAAGTCAATGTACTAGGGGAGCATTTTGAAACTGACAAATATTTGATTGTCGAGACGAAGAAAGATCTTGCATCTCAATTGGGACGCTCAAATATTTGTTAGCCAACACACTAACGACGCTTCCATTCGGTAACCACTGACGAAGATGTATTGGTGATCAAT